>JAMKCH010030720.1:0-47904 GCA_023653785.1 Ophioderma brevispina | reverse complement strand
TCTTCAATATGCTGTTCCTGTTTGGAATGCTGGTTCAACTGCATATCAAAACCATTTACTTGAAAACAAAATCAGAAAAGAGCACTTGGAATAATTTAGGCTTTGGCTATCTTAATTACTCACATGCGCTTGAACAATCTTCTTAGTCTTGAAGCTCGCAGGGAAAATATTTACCACAAGTTTGCCCTAGATTTATATAATTCAACTATGTTCAAAGATTGGTTACCAAAACAGGTTAAAGAAACGGTGCAATATTCACTAAAAATAGTAATAAGCTACTGAAGATCAAGTGCAGAACAAATCGTTATAAAAATAGTGCTATTCTCTATTTGGTTGATCTTTTGAATAACTTGACTTTTATATCGTTTTAAGTCTTAGTTGGCTGTGCCAATTTTAAATGTTTTAGCGAACCAATTTAGTTATAGTTTTTATATTTAATGGTTAATTTGTGAGAGAGGAAGGATATGTATTTATGGGTACGAATAATAAATGTGCGCTTCTGTGAAGGAATGAATTAACCCTAGAGCTAGCAGACATTTGTAACACATCTCAAGTACAAAAGGTTTGAGTGATTAAATATGTTGACAGACTGACAGTGACCCCTGAAATGTGATTCTTAAGTGCAGCAAATGGTGCCTTAAGGAGAGGGGGCCAAGACAAAGTTTGTACAGGGGTCAAATTTTTAAATTGATCCAATCATGGTGAAAAATATACCATGGTATTTGTCTAACCACAAGGATTCAGGAAATGTATAGTTTGTACTATCTACAATGTAAAGTTTAAGAGTTATAGGCTAAAAACAGCAAAAAATCAATAAAAGGGGTCGATTTCAGTTGTACAGGGGTCAAATTTTAAAGTTGCTCCAATTTAGATTTAAAAAATGGCACAAATTATTGATGGAGTTCATAGGATTAAAATAAGAAATAGTTTTGACTGTCTAAAATACTTAGTTACCGATGTAGGTGGCACAGAAGGGCACACTTCATTGTATTCAATGGGGCTTGACCTTGTTTCTCCCCTACTTTCTTAAGCAAGCATATAAGACACTCAAACTATTCCTTATTTTGATCCTATGAGCTCAACCAACAATTTGCACCATTTTTAACCAAATCGGAGCAACTTAAAAAATTGACCCCTGTACAACTGAAATTGACCCTTTTTATTGATTTTTGCTGTTATTAGTATATAACTCTTAAACTTTACGTTGCATGTAGTACAAACTATACCTTTCCTGAATCCTTGCGGTTAGACAAATAACATGGTATACTTTTCAGCACGATTTTAAAAATTTAAAAATTTGACCCTGTACAAACTTTGTCTTGACCCCCTCTCCTTAAGGCACAGTTGGGGCACTTAAGAATTATGTTTCAGGGGTCCCTGTCAGTCTATCTACGTATTTAAACACTCAAACATTTTGTACTTGAGATGTGTTACAAATGTCTGCTAGCTCCGGGGCTAAATAGAGTTTGTGGGTGTGAGAGAAAATTAGTACGTGATTGATTGATTGATTGATTGATGATTGAATGATTGATTGAGTGAGTGAGTGATGTGAGTGAGTGCGTGCGCGCGTGAGTGAGTATTTCAGTAAATGAATTGAAAATTGGGTGTTAAGTGAGCTTGAGAGAAGCTGGTGAGTAATAGTGCAATTAAATTTGGTGGATTTTAGTGCGTGCAATAAAGTTAGTAATTCTTTTTCATAACCTTAATTCAAGTTTGTAGTGGTATATATTTTCACACATACATTTTTGTATGTTTATACGGTTTCCTTTTTATGGTGGTTTTATATCTTTTTAATCTGTATCTTTGCTTAATTTAGCCTTAGGGCTACAAATGCATTATTTAATAAACTATAACTGATAAGATCAGCCTATTTCTGGCTTGACCACAATGTCCTCCAACATTCCAATCCCATTTGTTTTATGTTGAATATTTTCGTATAAACTAGCCTAGTAAAAAGCAATCGGTGCAAATGATAATTAAACACACACCACTGGTTATAGTCTCCTTTATGTCAATGTAACATTTCGTTCTTTTATCATATCCTTAGAACCTCTATAAGCATATGCCAGCAAATGTACCCACACAGTGGCATTGGTTCTCCAACTGCTGTTGTGACATGTTGAACCTACAGCCTGTGACAATTCCGGTTCCGTTACGCTTTCATCAAGTCACAGCTCTGGCTCGAATTTCCCTATCGGTTTTACCGTTGTGCATACACACGATAGACCGCATCCTACATGTGATAACAAAGGCTTCACTGTTATAAAAAAAAAAAAAAAGAAAAAAAAGTCAATGGTTAGTATTCCGTCAATATTTCATTTTAAGCACTGGGCTGTCATTTATATTTATCTGTATTACTCGTTACTGTTTAATATAAATAGTTTACAATTGCAAACTCAATGTTTTTTGGTCAGGTCATTCATTCGTACACGGCTGTGAAAATGTAAAGCAATTTCAATTGGCTGATGCCCGGGTTAATTCGACAATTGAACCAAGGTTGTACGCGCTGCGTATTGACGCGTTCTTTGGAGGTTGAAGCGCTCGGCGGTCATACCGCATTTTGCTATATTCGCGCGAGCCTGCCAGCTTTGCGTCTCGTTGCGTATGTTCGTTGGGTCACGGTTGTCGATTTTGTCCACTGGGTTGTGGCAATTTGTTTTTGTTATTTTAAGCCATAAGGATCTTCGAAATTGGTTTATGATGACCTTCAATTAAAGCTTTTTAGAATGAGAATAAGGTATGATTTTGGGAACCGTTACTCTTTTACGACGAATTGAAACCAAGGCATCCATTATTTTCAGTGGAAGAATGAGGCCGTAGGCTATTTTTCCACGCAAAAATACTGGTGTCAAGATCAAGTATGAAACTCATCATATATATTGATGTCGCCTTTGTTTCTTTTCTGTTCCTTTTACAGAAATGAAGAACCCCTGATAAGCAATATGCCATCAAAATAACACACACACTGGCATTTGGATTCCCCAACAGCTGTTGTTACATGGTTGAACCTCAGCTATTGACAATTCCGGTTCCGTTCCTCTGTATCAGTCACAGCTCTGGCCTCGATTTCTCTATCGTTTCCACCGGGTGACATACACGCGGTAGAACCCATCCCCAATTGTAACAACCTTCACCATTACTCAGGTATATGCCAGAATATTTCAACAAGTTCAATTTGATTGTATATATTTTGTTTAATTCGTTTTATTTTGTTGCTATAATTACTATAATATTTTTATAGTTCGAATATACTTGATAATGTGAAACTCATGCGTGTTGTTATATTTTCTACACCTCTATTATAGGAGATTCCCAACCCATCGTGTCACCTCTAGTACTTTACCGAAGGTATTGGCATGAATTAGGGCTGTTCAGTGGTGGAAATTAAAATTCCCCCGCTAAATCTATTGAAACATGGAATTCGATACCAAGAAAATCAATTCGCTGCTTAATGCCACGAATCGCATTTAGCTACATTACTCTACAACATTCTGACTAATCGTATTTGATGAATGTATCAATGTAATATGTGAATTATTAATGTTACTGAACTTTTGAGCGCCCGTGTGTTGGATACCAAAGAAACAAACGTATTTGCACGTGAAAATGAAGTCAACATGAAACAGTGAATCACGCACATTTTCTGGCTCCTCTCCAACTAATCGACGATGTCCAAAACTTTTCTCGGTGACACGATGGGTTGAAATCTACTATAGGTAGAGGTAATCAGCTTAATATGTCCGATGACCCTATAAATGTACCGCGTATGTTATCAAGCATGAAAACAAATTGTTATAACTGTTCTTGCGGTTCAATGATACGTCGTGCCAATGAACCTGATGTGCTTGGAAATAAGATATATTTTCTATTTCAGCTAAGATTGATTTAATATTGGCTTGAGCACATGGGTTCCTTTAGAATCCAAACTCATGATTTATTTACACAGTATTTTATAAGGCATAAACTAGTTATCTAGTTATCACAGCTGTAGATCCGTCTTCAATGTTGTAATAAAGGATTCAGGCTCGTATTGGAGAAATAGTTCATTGGTAGAACACCATGCGTGTCACTTCGATCATTTTTACCCTCTTAAGATAAGCTCTCCAGATATATCTCCCGCTGTGAAGGTGACTTAGTTGGGAAATTCCCTTATGTTCTCAGTATCTCTTTGTCTAGAGTAGTGAGTTCTGAAGTCTCTGGGCTTCGGACCGGACTTTGCGTGAATCACCCTGGTTTTTGTGAGCGCTCACCATTCCACTTCCCTCAGAGCATAGTGCTGGAGTTGCTTTTAGCTCCCTCCGTCTGAATGCCTTGAGCTTCTGCTGAGCCCAGATGACAAGCTCGCTCTGAGTGCAAATTTTGGCTGGCTGTATCGGTTATAGCCCTTCTCTTTCCGTTAAGAATGCCAAGGATGCCAGGCATTTGATGCAACTGGTATATTGCAGAATCCTCTGCTTCCTATCTGCTTTCTATCTGAAAGTAGTATGTAGACCATCCTCTGCTTTCAAAGTCAGCCACTAGATCTTGGTATTTGCCTCGTTCTTGGCATTGCATTGATAGGTTCTCCGCTATAGGTACCGCCAGCTCTATATATACTGTCTTTGTTTTGGTAACAAGATGTGATCTCTGGTCTCTTAGCTTTCTCAGTGATTTCTGGAGGGAACACTCTTTGTTTTTTTCTCATGCCATCAGGATCATTATTGGCTCTTCAGAATGGTGGTTGGCTCTGTCTAGGCATTGGGAAGACTGTTTTCGATAGGTTGTGCCATCACCTGTGCGAAAGGCTATTTAGAGATGATTTGCCTCTACAACGTACCGTGCTAGACCTGTAGCAGATTGAAGCCGCATTAAAGCACGGCGTAAATTATCCTCATCGCATCAGGAATATCCAGTATTGGCCTTCTTCAGATTTTGGGTTGGCTCGCCTAGGCATTGGTAAGACTGGATTTCGATAGATTGCACCATCAGCTGTGGAGAGCTATTGTAGAGATTGAGTTCAGATTCTCATGTTCAATGTTTTTTTTTTTTTTCTATTTGCCTCTAAGACGTACGGTGCCAGACCTATAGAGATGAAGCAATTAAAGCACATGGCTTTAAATTATTAAAGAATTGACCGTCGATGTAATGTTTCTGTTCTATTATTATATAATTAAGAGCCGGGATAAACAATACAATCCCAGCAAATGTAACACATAACACTGACGTTGGTTCTCCAACTGCTTTTGCTACATGCTTGTATACAGTCTAGTGACAATTCCTGTTCCGTTACGCTGTCATCAAGTCACAGTCTGGCCGCATTTCTCTATCGGGTCGCACTGTGGTGACATACCCGCGGTAGACCCATCCTCAAATGTGATAACAGGTTTCACTATTAGAGTCTAACGGTTTAGTATTCGCAGAAATTTCAACACAGTGATTTCCCCTGCTTGTGGGGGGGGGGGGGGTGGTGGGGGGATTGGGGTTGGGGGGGGGGGGTGGGGCGGCGTATAAAAAGATAATAGGCAAGCGCGCTTTCAGACTGTTTCGTGATTATTATTATTATTATTATTATTATATTATTATTATTATTATTATATTTATTATAATTATTATTAGATTGTTTATCTATTATTAAGGGGGATTTTATTATTATTATTATTATATTATGCTGTTACCCACGCGTTTCATACTTAAACAAATCAACTCCAGATGCTATTGTAGTTAATTGCTTCCAATTACATCCCTTAAAAATCCGCCACAAATGACCTCTTTCTGGTTGTCAATAACATACTTCCAATAGACCTATAGTCGATTTTAATTAATTTATGTCCAACAAATTTTCTTTGACACCCATTTGATTTGAAAAAGCCAATCATACTTAAACATGCATTGACATCAACCAAACGCTGAAGTTGAACGTTTACATGCAATGTTTACTGTGGTAGACGCACGCTACGACATCCGGTTCAAACCATGACATCAAGCCACAGTCCTGGATCGACATTTCAAGAGGCGACACAAATGTGACTTACACATCGTCTGATCCGTCAGAAATACAGCTATCACCCCACCCATACGTTTTACTGTGACGGTGCAATGTAAGTATGCTATCATCGTTACGGGGCAATGAAAATTAAATCAAGAAGGTTTTTGGGATGTTGGTTTAACCCTCGTCTTCCTGATCCTTCCTGAGTCAGCATATTAAAACCTGACCCGAAAGGGATGTTAAAAAAAAAAAAAAAAAAAAAAAAAAAAAAAAAAAAAAAAAAAAAAAAAAATACCCCCCACCATCTTGGATTTTCCATCTAAACATTCAATACTTAAAAAAAAATTAATTTTATACACATAGCTTGAGTATGCTATCGTCTTTCATTGGTATCAAAATAAGGCAAATATTTCAATACTCATAAGTCAAGGCTCAAGGCCAGTATTAACATACGGCTATTGGGTGATAATCGATATTTTGCGATCTTGCTGGCTTAAAAAATAGCGTCGCACTAAATCTATCAGCCTAGCCATTTTTTATCATTACAATAAGGGACCAACTAACTTTTTTCACTTCAATAACAGTTTTTTGCCCCAAACTACATAGGATGCTTCTATGACAATTGACTTTTTTTTCTTCTTTGCGGATTTCTAATGTCACATTAGGCGTATTTGGGCACCCATTTTGGTATCATTGAAACGAGGGGCCATTGCTATCTATTGGTAACAATCAGATATTTGAGGAATTCTGACGTCTTACTAGTGTATCGGTACTTTGTCTCCCGAAGGATTCCCCCACCCCATCACATCCTTCAATATCATCCTCGTCCATACCTATACCACGCCCGGGGGCCACTTGTATTCAAAGGTGGATAGGATGGCGTGAACATGGACTTCAAAATGCACCCTAAACACTATTTCCACCTACTAAAAAACAGATAAACCATACCCTAAACAAGTATTTTTATCTGTTTATGATACCCTCAACAATATGGCATACATTGAATTGTGAATATACCCTTAATTATCTTACTTTGCTTTACTTCCCAAATTCTGATTACAATATTTTGGATAATTTTGATGCCTGCTTAATGAGATATAACATGCATGACAATTTCAGGGTTAGAAAAACTACCCCTTTTTCCATATTTGCGTTTTTGACACCCTAAACGATTTTGGACAAAGACGCCCCTTTTTACCGTATTCTTGTCACGCGTCATATCCACTTGATCAAGTGCCCCCCCCCGATACCACGCTGGGAATTGTTGGGGTGCGGCACGGTCGTATAGAATTCAGCGTGTTTGCTCAATGATATCATGTCTGCTTTTTTAAAGATTGTTTTTCTTTGATCTTACGAGAGGCACTTAGTAGATTCTTACATTTAATAGGCTATTCTGATTGGCTATTGACCACTAGCAGACTCGCTTTTCACATGCTATAGGGCCCTGATGCAAAAGCGAAAAAGATGCTTGGATAATGACCAAGGCGGCGCCCCCTGGTCAGTACATAATTCTTCCGAAATATGTTTCCTAAAATTATAGAAATCATTCTACGCTTGTTCTCACTTCTATTATGTGAACATTCTCGAGAAAATAATTAAATGTCATCTCACTTTATACCCTGAATATCGTGACTATGGGCTTACCCCATGATTCATTGACTGCAGTCAAATAATGGGCTATGATAAGTCAATCCACTCGGTATGTAGAAGACCAGACACTTAACAGATTCCTTTTTCATTCTGGAACTGCACGAGCCACACTTTTATTATCATGCAACTGGAAAAAGATTGCCAGGTGGTTATACACTCACCCCGATTACGATAAGCGTTATTTTTCAGGACGGGTGGAACAGCAAATATCGTCCTCTTTCACGA
The DNA here is from genome assembly GCA_023653785.1 of Ophioderma brevispina. Lineage (NCBI taxonomy): Eukaryota > Metazoa > Echinodermata > Ophiuroidea > Amphilepidida > Ophiodermatidae > Ophioderma > Ophioderma brevispina. The sequence continues at coordinate 40,064 of JAMKCH010030720.1, read as the reverse complement.
ATAAATAAGTTAGAGGTTCTACTGTGGTTCAATTTACTTTGACCCTATGAATTGTAATTCCTTTATTCGAAAGAGGTAAAAGAAAGTTGAACCCAAATGCTCATGAGAAAAAATATGTTTGGTATAACTTTGACCCCTAACATCTTTGGCAGAACAAAACCCGCGCTAACTTGCCGCTTGGCGTAACCAATTTCTATGAATTTATGGCGTTTTATAGCAGAAATCGATAAACCTAATTCACCCAGTTGATATGAAATGGCAGTGTGAGCCCGGTGCAGAACACACATTTAATGGAATAGAAAAGAGGTCCTATATTTAATATGAAAGTTATGGGTGTTGTTTTGCACCAAGCTTGTTAGGTAATAGCTTGCCCAATCAAAATTTCATTCATTGCTTTTTGCCATCTTCGTGCAGTTTTGAGACAATGAGATGCGAATATACGATCAAAGGTATATTAAACTCCCAGCAGAAGTTTGAGTGTTATTTTCTTCGTGAAATGAGGATGTAGCTCAATCTAAATCGGGCCGGTGAATTTGAAACAATTCAAAAGCTTTTAAACGTCATGGGCAAATAACATGTGTTTGCATGTCCAGCGGAATCTGAAGTCTGTTATCCTATTCATCCTATTCATAACGGCGGCGCGGATTCGGATTACTTTCAATAGCACCTTATTTGCCGGAGTCCAATGGAAAAACGTGGTGACATCCCTTGTCACGGATTTAGGGGAAAAAAGGAAAATGGGCATTAATATTTCAAGAAAGTGCACATAATCGAAGTGGAACACCTGTTATGTACTGATTTGATAATTTTAGACAATTAGTTTGCAAAATTATTGTAATTGTTAGGGTGCGTCACCTCTGTAAACGCTGAGATCTTGCCGCTAAGCCTACTAGATTGTCGTTAATACGGTGTGAAAGCAGATTATAGTCGGTAGGAGCCAGAGTTTCCGGTGGCTCCAAGACGAGAACGAATAAGCGTGATGAAACTTGTTGCGTGAAGAAAGAGTCAACTGATCGATTTTGCCTATTGTTCACCATTTTCCAGGACTGAGGTAGCCCCGTACACTGGTTACTTCTACACCGGATATCTTGGAAATATTTGAGGTATAGTAAAAACCATGGAGTTATTACCATGGTAAAACAAATACAAAATCTTTTATTTACCACCTACAAAAATAAAAACATATTTGTCTGTCGCGTCGTATGAATTGGGGTATAATAAACTGGGCATTTAATGTTTGCTCTAAAATTGCGACAATGCATGCACTTGTGCTAATTGTATGCTTGTGAATGCCAATCGTTCCTTCGGTTTCGTGCCTACTGATGTTTCAATGGAAAAGTGTACAATAAGAAGTATTTAAGTCCATACTTTAGTTCTAAGGAAATGTACTCCACCTTTTTTCAACAAATCAGTAAATGAAAATATTAAGGCTTTTTAATTAGGGAAGTTGTGAAAATAATAATTTGTATGTTGTTTTAAATTGATGCCAAAAGATGGGTTGAAAACGGAAAGATTTTTTCATCGTAGAAAATTTTATAAAATTGCACTATTTTTGCATGAGAACTATTTGCCCAAACCTTAGGTACTTCTTAATTCTACACTTCTTAATATTAACTTGCATACGGATCGATCCTGAGTTTTTGGCACATGTCTCCAAAATTCAATTTAAATTTGAGAAATTGTCGCAGTCGATTTTAAAAAGGGAGGCGTGTGTTATAGAGCTACTTTACTTAATGCCATACTAAGGTAATCCTTATTAACGGGAGGATCTATATGCCCGGTGAACGTAATTCTAGTCCGCGGAACCACAGTCCGGGCTAACATAGACGGACCAACGGAATAAAGCTTGAAAACTAATATTGCGTGAAGAGTCCAAATGAATAGTTGGAATTGCACTAGTATTACCATTGTAGCCGGACTATAAGTACTTCTACACGGTGTGAAAGTAATATGTCCGGCTCCACAGACGACAACGGATAAAACGTGAAACTATAGTTGCGTGAAGAGTCAACTGAAATAGATTACTATTGTTCACTATGTACCGGACTGTAGCCCGGAGGACAACTCATGGCCGACACCGGGCTTGATTGGTGACGGGTTGGCTTTTCTGCATTGGACGACCACCAAGTTGGATGTACATTCCCTGCGGCATCTTCCAAAGTATGAAACTTAGGTCGAAGGAGCACATGTACTTAATTACGTTTGGACTAAATGTCAAAAGTATTTATTGCTGTTCGGGAATCTTTCATTTTGTGTTTGATATTTGTTAACACTGAGTGCCCAGGGGATGAGTGCATGGGACCCAATTGAGCTGTTTTTTTGCAATTGTGTCTGATTTATGATTACGCTTCTCCTGATAAAAAAAACCCCCACGGCTTCATAGCATATTTAGGTTGGGTCCCCGGGAACCCCCCCCCCCCCCAACACCAAACGGGATCGAAGGAAAATCGATATATTTTTACTACAATTCTAAGAAATGTGGATTTTTTGCTAATATATATTCTGGAGGCAATTCATATAATACTAAAAATCCCATAAACCCTTTATATGCTGATAGCATCCAATTTTATCTTGACATGACCGTGTTCTTAACTTTGTAAGTCGTAGGGAAGCTCAAGGTTGAATTTGCACTTTCTCAGAAAAATTGCAAGATCTCAATCATTCGTTTGTTTGTTTTTTTCTTTTTTTGGAAGGGTGGGGGTTCCCCCAAAATCTTATATCGGAGTTGCTGAGGATGAAAATATGTGAACCACGTTTTACCGGAGAGTGACATTTTACATTGAGTCATAGGTCAAAGGTTATAGTGCGGATTTCAGTTTATTATTGGTATGTGGTTCTTATGTAACCTTTTTTGCCTTAATCGAAATTTAGTTTAACATTTTCCAAGGAGTTTAAAATTTTTATACAAACTTTTTCACGTAATTTACTTGCTAAAATGCTCATATAATCGTTACCAACTGTATATAGGTGAAGTCCTAGGCGGCAGGGTGCTTAAAATTACAACATCGCAATGCTAAAATGAGCAGTTTTTTGCGCAGCGAATTTCCCCTAAGTTTCTGGCATACCTTCAAGAATGACATATCAATTAATTACATCGATTAATCCTTGACCTTGAAAACTAAAATAACAATTATCCAAGATATTTAAAAAATAAATATGTGATAATGCTTACTTATGTCATCACGGACGTCCATAGTATAGCATATCAAGGAAAATATGTAATAGACCGGAATGTGGAAATTAGAGGAGTTGCTACCACCTTCGAAGGACGTGTTACAAATGATAAACCCCGACTATGCGAGTTAAATTAACAAAATGAAAACAAACTCGAGATATGGAACTCAGATATAATAAAAAAGCATTGCAAAATGTTTTCATTGCTTTTGGTTCTATGCGTCAGATATTTCTAAGGCGGATAAACTTTTATTGCCCCCAAATTTGAGTTACTTTGCAAAAATCGGAGCAACTTAAAAAATTGACCCCTGTACAACTGAAATTGACCCTTTTTATTGATTTTTGCTGTTATTAGTATATAACTCTTAAACTTTACGTTGCATGTAGTACAAACTATACCTTTCCTGAATCCTTGCGGTTAGACAAATAACATGGTATACTTTTCAGCACGATTTTAAAAATTTAAAAATTTGACCCTGTACAAACTTTGTCTTGACCCCCTCTCCTTAAGGCACAGTTGGGGCACTTAAGAATTATGTTTCAGGGGTCCCTGTCAGTCTATCTACGTATTTAAACACTCAAACATTTTGTACTTGAGATGTGTTACAAATGTCTGCTAGCTCCGGGGCTAAATAGAGTTTGTGGGTGTGAGAGAAAATTAGTACGTGATTGATTGATTGATTGATTGATTGATTGAGTGAGTGAGTGAGTGAGTGAGTGAGTGAGTGAGTGAGAGCGTTTTTTTTTTTTTTTTTTTTTTGGTGTCTTGACAGAGAATGATTAAATCGTCCCTAAGATGGCGCTGTGAACGAGAACAACGCGGGCTTGCATTGGCCGACGGCCCGACACAAAACGCAGTAACGGCGAAGGCCATTGGTTGAGAAGCATGGTTGCCAACGTAAATAATGCTAGATGAACATGCTAACGGAATATACCATTATTTTGCAGGGGGTAAATTGGTTTTCTCCCGACAAGCGGAATAAAACTTAATTCTCCCCTACTTTCTTAAGCAAGCATATAAGACACTCAAACTATTCCTTATTTTGATCCTATGAGCTCAACCAACAATTTGCACCATTTTTAACCAAATCGGAGCAACTTAAAAAATTGACCCCTGTACAACTGAAATTGATTTTTGCTGTTTTTAGTATATAACTCTTAAACTTAACGTTGCATGTAGTACAAACTATACCTTTCCTGAATCCTTGCGGTTAGACAAATTAGCATGGTATACTTTTCAGCACGATTTTAAAAATTTAAAAATTTGACCCCTGTACAAACTTTGTCTTGACCCCCTCTCCTTAAGGCACAGTTGGGGCACTTAAGAATTATGTTTCAAGGGTCCCTGTCAGTCTATCTACGTATTTAAACACTCAAACATTTTGTACTTGAGATGTGTTACAAATGTCTGCTAGCTCCGGGGCTAAATAGAGTTTGTGGGTGTGAGAGAAAATTAGTACGTGAGTGGTTGATTGATTGATTGATTGATTGATTGATTGAGTGAGTGAGTGCGTGCGCGCGTGAGTGAGTATTTCAGTAAATGAATTGAAAATTGGGTGTTAAGTGAGCTTGAGAGAAGCTGGTGAGTAATAGTGCAATTAAATTTGGTGGATTTTAGTGCGTGCAATAAAGTTAGTAATTCTTTTTCATAACCTTAATTCAAGTTTGTAGTGGTATATATGTTCACTCATACATTTTTGTATGTTTATACGGTTTCCTTTTTATGGTGGTTTTATAGCTTTTTAATCTGTATCTTTGCTGTAATTTAGCCTTAGGGCTACAAATGCATTATTTAATAAACTAGAAATGATAAGATTAGCCTATTTCTGGCTTGACCACAATGTTCCTTACAAAATTCAAATCCGATTTGTTTTATTTGAATATTTTCGTATAAACTACCTAGTAAAAGCAATTCGTGCAAAGGATAATTAAACACACACACACTGTTTATAGTCTCCTTTGATGTCAATGTAACATTTCGTTCTTTTATCAGATAATGAGAAGCCTCTGATAAGCAATATGCCAGCAAATGTAACACACAACAGTGGCATTGGTTCTCCAACTGCTGTTGTGACATGGTTTGAACCTACAGCCTGTGACAATTCCGGTTCCGTTACGCTGTCATCAAGTCACAGCTCTGGCTCGAATTTCTCTATCGGTTTTACCGTGGTGACATACACAGCGATAGACCCATCCTCAAATGTGATAACAAGGGCTTTCACTGTTAGAGTCAAGGGTTAGTATTCCGTCAATATTTCATGTTAAGCACTGGGCTTTCAATTTATATTTATTTGTATAACTCGTTTACTGTTTAATATAAATAGTTTATAATTTGCAAAACTCAATGTTTTTGGTCAAGGTCATTCATTCTTAAACGGCTGTGAAAATGTAAGCAATTTCATTGGCTGATGCCCGGGTTCAATTCGACAATTGAACCAAGGTAGTACGCGCTGCGTATTGACGCGTTATTTGGAGGTTGAAGCGCTCGCGTCATACCGCATTTTGCTATATTCGCGCGAGCCTGCCAGCTTTGCGTCTCGTTGCGTATGTTCGTTGCGTTCAACGGGTTGTTCGATTTTTGTCACTGGGTTGTGGCAATCTTTTCTTGTTATATTTTAAGCCATAAGGATCGCGAAATTGGTTTATAGATGACCTTAAATTATAAAGCTGTTTAAGAATGAGAATAAGGGTATGATTTTGGGAACCGTTACTCTCTTTACGACGAATTGAAACCAAGGCGATACCATTATTTTAAGTGGAAGAACGAGGCCGTAGGCCTAGTTTTTCCACGCAAAAATAATGGTGTCAAGATCAAGATGAAAACTCATCATATATATTGATGTCGATTTTGTTTCTTTTCTGTTCCTTTTACAGATAATGAAGAACCCCTGATAAGCAATATGCCAGCAAATATAACACACAACACTGGCATTGGTTCCCCAACAGCTGTTGTTACATGGTTTGAACCTACAGCTAGTGACAATTCCGGTTCCGTTACGCTGTCATCAAGTCACAGCTCTGGCTCGAATTTCTCTATCGGTTCCACCGTGGTGACATACACAGCGGTAGACCCATCCCCAAATGTGGTAACAAACGCTTTCACCATTACAGTCAAGGGTTAGTATTCCAGAAATATTTCAACACAGGGTGTTCAATTTGATTGTATATATTTTGTTAATTCGTTTTATTGTTGCTATATATACTATGAATATTTTATAGTTCGAATATACGTGATAAATGTGAAACTCGGCAGTGTTGTGATATTTCTACACCTTCTATTAGGTAGATTGTAATCAGCTTAATATGTCCGATGACCCTAGAAATGTACCGCCGGATGTTATCAAAGCATGAAACAAAATTTGTTATAACTGTTCTGTGCGGTTCAATGATACGTCGTGCCAAATGAAACGATGTGCTTGGAAATAAGATATATTTTCTATTTCAGCTAAGATTGATTTAATATTGGCTTGAGCACAGGGTCCCTTATAGAATCCAAACTCATGATTTATTTACACAGTATTTTATAAAGGCATAAACTAGTTATCTAGTTATCACAGCTGTAGATCCGTCTTCAAATGTTGTAATAAAGGATTTCAGGGCTAGTATTGGAGGAATAGTTCATTGGTAGAACACCAGTGCTGTCACTTTCGGAGCCTAGTTTTACCCGTTTTAAGATAGGCTCTCCAGATACATATCTCCCTCTGTGAAGGTGACTTAGTTGGGAAAATTCACCTTATGCAGTATCTCTTTGTCTAAATTAGTGTGTTCTGAAGTCTCTGGGCTTTGGACCAGACTTTGGCGGAATCAACCTGGTTTTGTGAGCGCTCAACCATTCCACTTCCCTCAGAGCATATTGCTAGAGTTGTTTGTAGCTCCATCTGTCTGAATGCCTTTGAGCTTCTGCTGAGCCAGATGACATAGCTCGCTCTGAGTGCAATTTTGGCTGCTGTATCGGTTATAGCCCTTCTCTTTCCTTTAGGAATGGCCAAGGATGCCAGGCATTTGTGGACTGGTATATTGCAGAATCCTCTGCTTCCTATCTGCTTTCTATCTGAAAGTAGTATGTAGACCATCCTCTGCTTTCACAGTCAGCCACTAGATCTTGGTATTTGCACTTCTTTCTTGCATATGCATTGGATAGGTTCTCCGCTATAGGTACCGCCAGCTCTATGATGATAACTGTCTTTGTTTTGGTAGAAAAGATGGTGATATCTGGTCTCTTAGCTTTCTCAGTGATTTCTGGAGGGAACACTCTTTGTTTGTGTTCCTCATCAATCAGGAATATCCATTATTGGCCTTCTTCAGAATGTTGGTTGGCTCTGTCTTAGGCATTGGTAAGACTGGATTTCGATAGGTTGTGCCATCACCTGTGCGAAAGGCTATTGTAGAGATGGAGTTCAGATTCTCAGGCGCTTTTTTCTGATTTGCCTCTACAACGTACCGTGCTAGACCTTTACAGATTGAAGCACAAAAATAAAGCACAGGGCGTTAAATTATCCTCATCCCATCAGGAATATCCAGTCATTGGCCTTCTTCAGATTTTGGTTGGCTCTGCCTTAGGCATTGGTAAGACTGGATTTCGATAGGATGTACCATCAGCTGTGGAGAGCTATTGTAGAGATTGAGTTCAGATTCTCAGGTGCAATGTTTGTTTTTTTTTCTGATTTGCCTCTACGACGTACGGTGCCAGACCTGTAGAGATTGAAGCAAATTAAAGCACAGGGCGTTAAATTATTAAAGCAATTGACGTCGATGTAATTTTTCTGTTCTATTATTAGATAATGAAGAGCCTGTGATAAACAATATGCCAGCAAATGTAACACATAACACTGACGTTGGTTCTCCAACTGCTTTTGCTACATGGCTTGTACCTACAGCTAGTGACAATTCCGGTTCCGTTACGCTGTCATCAAGTCACAGCTCTGGCTCGAATTTCTCTATCGGGTCCACTGTGGTGACATACACAGCGGTAGACCCATCCTCAAATGTGATAACAAAGGCTTTCACTATTAGAGTCAACGGTTAGTATTCCAGAAATATTTCAACACAGTGATTTCCTGATGGCGGCGTAATAATAATAATAATAGGCAAGCGCGCTTTCAGACTGTTTACGGTGATTATTATTATTATTATTATTATATTTATTATTATTATTATTTGTTATTATTGTTATTTTATTATTATTATTATTATTATTATTATTATAGCTGTTACCCACGCGTTTCATACTTAAACAGAATCAAACGCCAGATGCGATTTTAGTTAAATATGTTCCAATTAATCCCTTAAAAAATCCGCCACAAATGACATCTTTCTGGTTTCAATAAACATAACATTCAATATACCTATAGTCGATTTTAAATTAATTTATGTCCAAACAAATTTTCTTTGACACCCATTTAGATTTTGAAAAGCCAATCATACTTAACATGCCAGTTGACATCAACCAAAACGCTGAAAGTGGAACGTTACATGCAAATGTTTACTGGGTAGACGCAAACGCTACAGACAATTCCGGTTATCAAACTCTGACATCAAGCCACAGTCCTGGATCGACATTTCAAGAGGGTGACACAAATGTGACTTACACATCGTCTGATCCGTCAGGAAATACAGCTACCCATGCGTTTACTGTGACGGTGCAAGGTAAGTATGACGATCATCGTTACGGGGCAGGAAAATTAAATCAAGAAGGTTTTTGGGATGTTGGTTTAACCCTCGTCTTCCTGAGCCAATCCTGAGTCAGCATATTAAAAAGCTGAACCCGAAAGGGATGTTTACCAACCCACCTCTTGGATTTTCCTCTTTAAACATTCAATACTTATAAATTTTATACTACCGTATAGCTTAGAGTATGCTATCGTCTTTCAATTGGTATCAAAATAAGGACAAATATTTCCAATACGTCATAAGTCAAGGGCTCAAGGCCAAGTATGAACATACGGCTATTGGGTGAAAATCGATATTTTGCGATCTTGCTGGCTTAAAAAATAGCGTCGCACTAAATAGATAAGCTAGCCATTTTTTATCATTAACAATAAGGGGACAAACTAACTTTTTTTCACTGCAATATCAAGTTTTTTGCCCAAACTACATAGTATGCGTCTATGACAATTGACTTTTTTTTCTTGCTTTGCGGATTTCTAATGTCACATTAGGCGTATTTGGCACACATTTTGGTATCATTGAAAAGAGGGGCCATTGCTATCTATTGGTAACAAAATCAGATATTTGAGGAATTCTGACGTCTTACTAGGTGTATCGGTACTTTGTCTCCCGAAGGGAATTCCCCCACCCCATCCATCACTTCAATATCATCCCGTACCATACCTATACCACGCCCGGGGGGCCACTTGTATTCAAAGGTGGATATGATGCGTGAACATGGACTTTCAAAATGCACCCTAAACACGTATTTTCACCGGCTAAAAAACAAGATAAAACATACCCTAAACGAGTATTTTTATCTGTTTATGATACCCTCAACAAGTATGCAGTACATTGAATTGTAAATATACCCTTTATTATCTTGCTTTGCTTTAATTCTGATTACATATTATGGATGATTTTGATCCCTGCTTAATGAGATATAACATGACAATTTCAGGGTTAAGAAAATAACATACCCCTTTTTCCATATTTTGCTGTTTTTGACACCCTAAACGATGTACGCGCGTACATCGCCTGTTGGACAAAAGACCCCCTTTTTACGCGTATTCTTGTTCACGCGTCATATCCACTTTTGAATACAAGTGCCCCCCCCCCGGATACCACGCTGGGAAGTTGTTGGGGTGCGGCACGGTCGTATAGAATTCAGCGTGTTTGCTCAATGAATATCAGGTCTGCTTTTTAAAGATTGTTTTCTTTGAACTTACGAGAGGCCTACTTAGTAGATTCTTACATTTAATAGGCTAGTGACTGATTGACTATTGACAACTAGCAGACTCGCTTTTCACATGCTAGATGTCCGTATTAATACCGGTGTGAAAGCAGATATAGTCCAGTAGGAGCCAGAGTCCGGTGCTCCATAGACGATAACGGAATAAAGCGTGAAACTAATGTTGCGTGAAGAGTCAACTGAATCGATTGCCCTATTGTTCACCATTGTTCCCGGACTATGAGTACGCCGGACAATGGTTACTTCTACACCGGTATCTTGGAAATCATTTGAGGTATAGTAAAACCATGGAGTTATTACCATGGTAAAACAAATACAATATCTTTTATTTACCACCCTACACAAATAAAAACATATTTTTCTGTCGCGTATGAATTGGGTTAATAATAACTGGGCATTTAATTTTTGCTCTAAAATTGCGACAATGAATGCACTTGTGCTGAATTTTTATGCTTGTTGAATGCAATCGTTCCTTCGGGTTTCGTGCCTAATGATGTAAATGAAGAGTGTACAATAAGAAGTATTTAAGTCCATAACTTTAGTTCTAAGGAAATGTACTCCACCTTTTTCAACAAATCAGTAAATGGAAATATTAAGGCTTTTTAATTAGGGAAGTTGTGAAAATAATAATTTTGTATGTTGTTTTAATTTATGCCAAAGATGGGTTGAAAACGGAAAGATTTATCATCTGTAGAAAATTTTATAAAATTGCACTATTTTTGCATGAGAACTATTTTGCAACACTTAGGTACTTCTTATTCTACACTCTTTAATATTAACTTGCATACGGATCGATCCTGAGTTTTTGGCACATGTCTCCAAATTTAATTTAAATTTGAAGAAATCGTCGCATTCGATTTTAAAAAGGGAGGCGTGTGTTATAGAGCTACTTTACTTAATGCCATACTAAGGTAATCCTTATTAACGGAGGGATCTATATGCCCGTGTGAAAGTAATTATAGTCCGCCGGGAACCACAGTCCGAGCTCCATAGACGACAACGGAATAAAGCTTGAAACTAATATTGCGTGAAGAGTCAACTGAATCGAATGCACTATTCTTTACCATTGTAGCCGGACTATAATTACTTCTACCCCGGTGTGAAAGTAATCATAGTCCGGGCTCCACAGACGACAACGGAATAAAGCGTGAAACTATAGTTGCGTGAAGAGTCAACTGAATCGATTAACCTATTGTTCACTATTTACCGGCCTGTGAGCCCGGAGGACCATATCTCCTGCCACACCGGGCTTGATTGGGTGACGGGTTGCTTTTCTGCATTGGACGCCCACCAATTTGTGATGTACTTTCCCCTGCGGCATCTTCCAAAGTATGAAACTTAGGTCGAAGGAGCACATGTACTTAATTACGTTTGGACTAAATTGTCAAAAGTATTTATGCTGTTCGGGAATCTTTCATTTTGTGTTTGATATTTTTTAACACTTAAGTGCCCAGGGGGTGAGTGCATGGGACCCAATTGATCTTTGTTTTTTGCTATTTGTCTGATTTATGAATACGCTTCTCCTGATACAAAAAAATGCCCCCACGGCTTCATTAGCATATTTAGGTTGGGTCCCCAGGAACCCCCCCCCCCCAACACCAACGGGATCGAAGAAAATCGATATATTTTACTACAATTCTAAGAAATTTGGATTTTTTGCTAATATATATCTTGGGAGGCAATTCATTAATAATACTAAAATCCAATAACCCTTTATATGATGATAGCATCAATTTTAATATTGACATGACCGTGTTCTTAACTTTGTAAGTCTGTAGGGAAAGATCAAGGTGAATTTGAACTTTCTCAGAAAAATGCAAGATATAATCATTCGTTTGTTTGTTTTTTTTTTCTTTTTTGGAAGGGTGGGGTTCAAAATCTTATATCGGAGTTGCTGAGGATGAAAATATGTGAACCACTTTTTACCGGAGGGTGACAATTTACATTGGTCATAGGTCAAAGGTTATAGTTCGGATTTTCATTTTTATTATTGTAATGTGGTTCTTATGTAACCTTTTTTGCCTTAATCGAAATTTAATTTAACCCTCTTCTCCAAGGATTTTTTAAATTTTTATTACAACTTTTTTCACGTAATTTACCTTGCTAAATGCTCATATAATCGTTACCAACTGTATATAGGTGAAGTCCTATGGCGACAGGGGTGCTTAAAATTCCCAACATCGCACTGCTAAAATGAGCAGTTTTTTGCGCAGCGAATTTCCCCTAAGTTTCTGGCATACCTTCAAGAATGACATATCAATTATTACATCGATTAATCCTTGACCTTGAATAAACTCAAATAACAATTTATCCAAGATAAAAAAATAAATATGTTGATAACGCTTACTTATGTCATCACGACGTCATAGTATAGTATATCAAGAAAATATGTAATAGACCGGATATGTGGAAATTAGAAGGAGTTGCTACCACCTTCGAAGGACGTGTTACAAATGATAACCCCGGACTATGAGAGTTAAAATTAACAAAATGAAAACAAACTCGAGATATGGACCAGTATATAATAAAAAGATTGCAAAATGTTTTCATTGCTTTTGGATTCTATGCGTCATATATTTTCTAAGGCGGTATACTTTTATTGCCCCAAATTTGAGTTACTTTGCAAAAATCGTAACTTTATTAGATGAAACACACGTCTATCATGTAATCTATATTTGCAGTTTCTTTGAGATATTTTCCTCTCACCCAACAATTAAAGGTTTATTATTATGCTTTACAGTGATTACCTGCGATACAGTTTCCACACCAGCAAATGGTACGTTCAATCCAATCAATTCAGTCTTCAACTATGGAAGCAATCTAACGTTTTCTTGTGACAATGGTACTGTTCTGGTTGGAGAAGAAGTTATCATCTGTCAGAAAAATGGAACATGGACCGCTCCTATCCCAAGTTGCAATGGTAAGTTTATGAAGGTTCCTTTTACCGGTGCATAATAATATCACCAAGAATGACACTTTTATTTTGGTTTTGGTATGTGGTTCTTACATGACCCCCATTTACTTGTGTTAGTGTCATGATCAAACTCCCATGGGAAAGTGGTTATCTGGGTCGGGTCCCTAGGAACCCCCCTCCCCCTTGGGCACTAACGGAATTTTTTTTTTAGCTTGGGCACTTAAGTGTTAAGTGGCGTCCAAAAAAAGGAACCGGTGAAAAATGAGATATAGTCTGCCGGGAGGCATAGTTCGGGTTCCAAAGACAACAACGGAATAAAGTGTGAAACTAATGTTGCGTGAAGAGTACTGAATCGATTGCCCTATTCTTACCGTTGTAGGGTACGTGGACTATGTGTCCGGTGGACTATAAAACCTCTACGCCGGTGTTCTTTGCGTTTGGATTTCTAGCTCAGCCGTGCTATCGCTCACAATGTTTGAACTGCATTCGTTGTAAATGGCTAAGGGTCATTTTAAGGTTCAGGCTTCAAACACTCAAAATGCTTCTTCGCAGAAATGTAGGTTGCTTAGAAAAATCGTTGAGGGGCGGCTCATATATGGGATATTTATACGAATGCTTCCTTGTCCACATGTCCTTGTTCCTTTTAGAGTAGCGATGTAGGGTATCCAGTGATGGGGTCAAAGGTTACGCGTTCTCTCCCTCCGAAGACTGTCCATCCCGTTGATATAGGTTGATGTTAGCCAGCGTTGCAGCGTTAATAGGCCTCCTGCATTTCTCACGAAACGAGTAGCAATGAATGTACATACGGTCCAAATAATTTGGTTCTTATTTATTTTTTTACGATTCGTCAGGGTAGATTTGTTTTTCTTTTCTTTAGTGTTTTTTTTTCCAATGTTTTTACTACACTGTTGCTCATAAGAGGTTCGCCGAGTGCCAAATTGGGTAAACACGTATTCCAATACGGAATAAATCGCAATCTTATCATAGTGCGCAGTTCACACTCCATAGAAAAACGTTTTACACAATTTGGCCAGTGGTGTAAAGTTGGAATATCTTTTCCGGATCCAATCTTAAAACGAAATTCTATTTGAAGCTATTTGAACACCTCAGTAATCATATTAGAGTAGGTGAATGATTACGTAATGAGTCCCCACTACCCAGGTGAAGTGAATCCATACATAACTTTGAATTACGTAACAATGGCTTTTGTTGGGAGCTATAAAATGTCAGGCGTCTGATGTTTGTTCTTTTTCCCTGCTCCAAGCCGGTTTGCAAGGAGGCAATTTTTTCAGAGTAGGTTGTTACCTTTACACAAATACCTGACACAGAGGTTCCCTAGGCTATGCCTCATCCAACGGCACTGTCAATACACCGAAGAGTACTTGCACTCCAACGGGAAGGATACAAACAAGCCAGAGTCGCTGATTTCCTCGCAGAGTACGGTCTGTAAATTCCTGCGACATCATCGAAAGGTGGGTCATTTGAGGCCACGAAAATCTTAAGGACGACCGCGATTGACTACCAGACGAGATGATCGGACGTCATCAGTGACCTGTTGATCACGTGACTCATAGCTCTGTCTTTTTTATTGCTGATGTTAGCCATTTAATGACAATAAATAGCACTTTCTACATAAGGACGACAAATTTTAAGTATCACCTAACCAATTGTTTTCTTGCCGTTTCTTTCTTCTTAAGTTAGGCGTTTGTTAGGCACTTCGCCTAACTTTTTGGGAGGGGATGGGACACATGACTGTAGCATGATTTATCGATGCTACTACCACATCCTGTCTACCGTAAGGCATGATGCCACATTTACCAACATTGAATTTAAGCTGCCATTTCTCTGCCCAATTGCTTAAGCTATCCAAATCTTGTTGGAGAGTATTACTATCCTGTGACTTTTTTATGTGGTTATATACCTTTGTGTCATCTGCAAACATCTCCACATGCCTTTGGCAGATCGTTAATATAGATAAGGAGGAGGATTGGGCCTAGTACACTGCCCTGGGGATGCCACTTAGTGATTCTGCCCATGAAGACTTTTTTCAATTCGTTGTTTCCTGTCCATCAGAAAGCGTTCTATCCAACAGAGCAGGTTTCCCTTGATGCCATGGGCTTTCACTTTCTTAATCAAACGCTGGTGAGGTACTGAATCGAAAGTCTTGCTGAAATCTTGGTACGCTACATCCGCGCCTCCTTCATCGTCAATCATGTTAGTCCATATATCCAGGACATCAATGAACTGATTCACACATGATCTTCCTGAGCGAAACCCGTGCTGGTGTTCACTGAGGATCTTCTTTTCATCCATAGAGCTCATGATATGATATCTGAGTATGGATTCCATTATTTTTCATGTTACTGATGTCAAGCTCACTGGTCTATGGTTTCCAGGTACCGTGGCTTTCCCCTTCTTGAAGATTGCTGTGACATATGCTACCTTTCAACCATCTGGGACTCTCCCTCGTACAATTGATTAATTAAAAATAATTGTAAGTGGTTCAGCTAAGACCTCTGCAGCTTCTTTCAAGATCCTCGGATGGGTCCCGTCTGGCCCAGGTGACTTAGATTAGGTTTACTACCAGTAGGCATAAATTTTGAGCTGATTATTCCCATAGGCTGTGCCGCCAATCCTGCCATGTAAACTGGCACAAAAATGCGTCATATTTTTACCTGAAGTGATTAAAAGGAGACTCGAATGGTAACCGATAGTTAGGAAATAACATGTGCATTTTGGAATGTCTATTCGATTCACTTATAAGCCAGAAAAAAATCCAATGGAATGACCTAAGGCTGCAAAAAACTAAAGCCCGTAATTAGATTTTGTGCGCCGTGAATTGATTCAGCGAAATGAGGACCAAATAATGGCCAAGCATCGGCAAGGGATCTGATGAGTAGACAGTCCTATGGTGTTTAATAGCATTTTGGCTCCTTATTTTACTTGCACATTCAATGCATATTCAACCGACAGTCTATATAACAGTCGATACGATCGGCCATATTGGGAGTGGTCAGGCAGGTGAAACTGTGTACAAAATACCATAGACGATAGACGATTCGCATGCGTAGTAATAGCGCCACCATTTTCAATGAATCACGTAATTGTTTATGCAGTATGACGTTGACCGAGAATGAGGTAGCGGCACAGCACCACGTACGACCGGCGATCCCTGA
Source organism: Ophioderma brevispina (assembly GCA_023653785.1). Taxonomy (NCBI): domain Eukaryota; kingdom Metazoa; phylum Echinodermata; class Ophiuroidea; order Amphilepidida; family Ophiodermatidae; genus Ophioderma; species Ophioderma brevispina. The sequence goes on along the minus strand of JAMKCH010030720.1, from coordinate 23,902 downwards.
GTCACATATTTCATGCAGTATGCCTCCACTTCGTTGATCGAGTGTCCTATCCCGATTTATATAGGATTTTTGGAGTGGTGTGAAAAATTAAAACAAAATAAAAATGAAATTATTTCCTAACCGATATTCATCACCACCTTTATCATCACCCAAATACACATGGGTACATGTAATATTTCCTAGATTTGTGATATTTATTTTGTTAATATTTTTTATAAACAAAATGAGGTTTGGGGGTTAAAATAGTTTTAAAAAAATGAAATAAAAAATATGGTCGGGACCTACACGGTCGGCCTTATTGGAAAATGATCACTACACGATGAAAACATCCCTGTTGAAGCCATATGAATGTTCGTTCACTGATTCGCAAATATTAGACTAAATCCTTCAGTCTTCCAACACATATGCACTGCCATCTTTATCCGCCATGTTTGTTAGTTGTGAGTGAGGACTGGGGACTCAGGCTAGGACATATATCGGGCATAATTAATGAAGATTATATGGCGTGATGTGTGGAAGACACACTGATCTCTACACATTGGATTGGCTACACAACAATAATTGTATAGTAGATCAGTGAAGCAACCGGCGGACATCTTGGTCCACCAGTACAATAGCATTCCAGAGACACCTGTTTAATAGAAGTTGTATCTCGAGTGCCTGTTTTAGAGGCATGCCATCCCATACGTGCACAACTTCAAACACATTGAGCTCACTGAATTGGCTTGATTGTATACTCAATTATGTCGCTTTATATCCACATTTCAATGAAAATACATTTTGTGTAAATGAACGGCTCTATAACCACCTGCATAGGCTCTTTTTGGATTACCAATATGGCTGTCAGTGGTTGCAAGTACGGAGTCCAGGTTTCCAATCCATTATATAGAGATCAGTGGGAAGACATCTCCCGATCGGGGCTTCTTCAACCAGGACGATATGCAGAAACAGTCAACATTCCTAAGGGTTGAATCAATGCATAATTAAAACCCCACAAGTTTATTACATACCGGGGGAAAGTCAAATATGGTACCAGTATAAAGGTTAAACCTTCAGGATTTGCCGTAAAAATTATAAAATGTTTGAGAGATGATTAGAATGAAAAAAAGTTCGAAATATCACTCGCCAAACGTAGCGATCAAAGGCCAAAGAGAGAAGAACTGGATACGGAACGATGCAGTAAATCTTCAGAAGCTTCACTCATAATTACAATTTTGACGGGATCAATGATAGATTGGTTTGTTTGCTACACCTATCCTTACGATTGCGCATGTGGAGAAAATTTTGCAGCTTCTACACAAAAATACAAATTTCCAATGATTCAACAACCTGGCTGTTTCTCAAATATTCTGACGTCTTAAAGGAGAATCCGTACAACGAATAAAATTAAACAATATACAATACAAAATAATTATTGACCACATATCGAGTGGTTTCAAAGAAAAACGGAATTATATTTAACCCTAACAATGAATTAAACCACCTATGTGACCGTGTGCTATTTAAAAATCGCGCTAGTGTGTAGCGTGTTAAGTGATACGGCCGACACGTTTGCGTCATACATGCCATAGGAAATTCACATAATGAGTGAAGATGTATGACGCTACTGTGCCGTGCGTATCGCATAACACAAATACATATCTCGTACACACGCGCGAAGTTCAAATAGCGCATGGTCAGACAAAATGTTTTAATTCATTTTTATGGTTAGAATAATTCCGTTTTCCAATGAAACCACTCCATGTGTATTCAATAATTGTTTTTATAGCGTATAATTATAGCGTATGTATAGCGTGTTATTCTTGACATAGGTTCTAGTTCGGCGAAATATCCCACATAACACAGTTTTGTAAGTGCACATAGTTTTAATTTAATGGAGAATCGTACATAATGTCACATTTACTTTGGAGAGATTCGCGAACATACATGCAAGTCCAAACTCATTTTAGCCACTGGATTGTGCAAATGGCGAATTATTCAAAACATTATTGTATTCTTTCTCCCTGTCTGTATTCATTGTCGTTCGTAATATTAGTTAGCTGCAGAAGTCAATGCGTAGACGATAACGAAAGTGACTCCCGCTACAGAGAGTATGATTACCTTGATGGCATCCATCACCACACGTCGTCATGCTATTGTGATTTTAAATGTACCTCTCGGGGTAACTGCTGCTTCGACTATGCAACGGAGTGTCGTAAGTAAACCCTAAAGAGTGCACAAATATAAATCAGGCAGGTTTAGATACCATACCTGATTCGTGTACTTTCCAAGTATAGGGTGAGTAAAAAAACTTGATCCTGAATATGTCCGCCATTTTGATTTTTTTAAATAGCATATGTCTTATATATGTGGTATCATTAGAAAGCATATTTCATTATCTTTAATTTACTACAAAGATAATTCCAATCAGATAAGTATAGGCCGAGCTACAGTCTTTTGAATCAAGTAGTCGCTTTTACCCATATACTTTCATTTTATTTCTTTCATTTCATTTTATTAAGAACAATGCCTTGTGACCCAAAGGCCAAATTACACATTACATTATTGCACAATAAAGAACAAAACAAAATTATATTATCAGTAAAGATCAAGCAAAAATTAACTCAAGTACTAAAATTTCAGATATTGCACATATTATAAAAATAAAATACAGTTCATATCTTAAAACTTATGAATTAAAAACATAAAAAATAAACAGAGGATAGACACACACACAAGAATTATACTGCTCTCCAAACAAAATGCAAATTACTAAGAGTGATAAAATAATTGTGGCGTGCATGCATAGTTACCCCTACTTGTTAAGTAACCTGATGTAGTAGGGTATGGGGCTATTTTGGTACCGTGAAGTTCTGAACCGCAGATGCGATATTTTGTTCGCATTGCGTAGGTTGCGGCCATGAGCTTCCATCCTGGATGGAGGAAGAAGATGTTCTGTGCGCTTAGAATTGGAAAGCCCTTCGGCAAACCTGCGACAGTGATCGTCCCTTCTATCCACCAGAAACTCAAGGCCACAAACCTGAACAGCCTCTGCATAAGATGAATATTGCTGACCTAAAGTAATTCTGCATGCACGCCTTTGGAGTTGTTCTATAGAGTTTGACTGATTACACGTGATGGAGGAATGCCATACAACATCGCTGTATTCCATGAGGGTTCTAAGGTAGCCCTTATATACTGTGATCAGTTCTTCATCACAGAACCCGAATTTCTTCAGGAGCCTAATCACGTTAAGCTTTTGATTTACCTTTTTAGTGATTCCCTGGATATTGGTATCACATCTCAGATCATTTTGTATCCAGATGCCTAAGTAGTTTTGCTTGGTTAACAAAATTGAGGGGAACACCAGAAATACTTAAGTTAGTATGAGCAGGGGGACCTGCTTGAAGCACAATTGGATGGCCTGGCACTTGTTTGGATTCAAACTAAGCTTATTGGTTTTAGTCCACTCTGTGAACTCCACGAATTCCCATTTGAATGCACGGCGGACTACTGAGCAAATAACTCCCCAAAGTGATAAGGGGATGTCTATGTCAAACAAAGCGGTATCTTAAAGGTGTAAAAGCCAATGATAATGGGAAGTTTTATTTGAAACACCTTTTTCAAGATGTGGCATAATTTGGTCTACAAATATAGACAACACCTTAAGCCTAAAAACCGTCTGCTCCTTCATATGGTATGATTTATTCAACTCCTCCAGAAACTAATACATGTATCAAGTTTTAATTTATTTTTCAAAATGTTTTTTATGAGTGATATGGACCAGTGGCGTAAATTTCTTTTTGACATGGGGGGGGGGTTGATGAAAATTTAAGAACGAAACGGGGTTTGCTTTAAAGATGCATTGCTAGCACATGTACGCGCGAAGCGCGCTAAAAAAATGCCATTTCGAAGCTAATATCGTTAAGTGTAATTGTAATTAGAACAAAATGCGCGCGATATTTACCATTTTTAAACTATTATGGTAAAATATGAGGTTATTTTTGGTCAAAAACACATGGACAGGCATCAACATGGGTGGGGGTGATCGTATTGACCATCCCCTCATCAAAATATTGGGGGGGATATATACCCCCATCCCCCGGGATTTACGCGTATGATATGGACGTAGAAACGTTAAGAAGCATTGATGGTAAATTGTAACTGAATTTCATGGAGTTAAAGAGACACTGGCACATTTGAAAAATAGTGCGCCCTCAAGATTTTTCAAAATCGATATTTTTGCATGATTCTAAGGCTTTTATATACAAAAGCCCTCACCCGAAATGATTAAGACCAAATCAGCTTCCGTATGGGTAAACAGAACGATTTTATAATTTCGCGTCGCCGGTAACGTTAAATTCAGCACACATCGAACATGGCGTTTAACACAAGAACACGCACTCCGTATGCATGTTTCCCACGCTATGCACACTGTTTGATCCGTCTATAACCTTATTCAAAATATTCTCTGGGGCATATGATAACCATAACATATCCCTATGGTCTAATGAAGACGACTCAATTGTTTTCCATAAACTGACATTAATCATCATCCAGAAGAAAGTTGCACCCAGGACATTTTTTGGGCTAAAGCGAAAGTATACGGGTAATCATGCGAGGCCAAAATGGGAAGTCATTGCGAAGGCATTTTCTTTTTACCTCTATCATTACCCCATTTCAAATGACTTATAAAACAATTGATTTCTTTAAAAAAGGGGTTTAGAAGGAATTTTAATACCACAAAACAGAAAAGATAGAGCAACTGAGGCAAAAGAAGGGATACTTAATAACACAGATTTTCCGCCAATCATAGAAAGATTTCTGGTACGCCAACATAAGGTCCTTCCGATCTGCTTAAGCTGAACCTTATAATTGAGATCAAAACATATAACTAGCTTATGAGGAAAAAAGTAGTCCAAAGTTTTGAATCGGTTAGTTTGCCAGTAAGCCCTTGTTGTAGAGAGGGGGAAATCTAGGGAACTTTTTTGTTGACCGATCCAAAGGGCTTCAGATTTGGACAAATTGATTTAAAAAAAAAAAAAAAAAAAAAAAAAAAAAAAAAAACAAACAAGTTATCAAAAGAGTTAGTTGAACCATCTAAAAAAAAAAACATGTGGAGTCATCTGCCAACAGGGGAAATTTTAACTCCTTATCCTCTATTTTTTTTTTTGGAATTCCTTTAATGTTAACAGTTTGTCTAATAGCGAGGGCCATCGTTTCCAATCAACCATTCAAGAATTAAATAAGGCGGAAATGGGGCAACCTTGAAAAATTCCTCTATCATATTAAATAGCGTCTGTAAAAAACCATTATTAAACCACATAACTTTTCTTACATGAAATAAATTGTTTTTTTAATCCAATTGGCATGATGTATCACCAAAATGAAAATGTTTTAAAAAACCTTGCAGCAAAAAGTCTATGGACTAACGCTATCAAAAAGCTTTTTCAAACAACTATCAAGAGTAGAATTGCCCCGGGAATTTCATGAAGTTTGGTGTTGTGTATGTTTGTATTCAATAATATCCATAATTAAACGGACATTATTACCAATATTCCGCCTTAAGGAAGCCCTGATGATCAGAATGAATGAGTTTGGACAAACACTTTTTTAATCGGTTTGCCAAGGTCTTCGCAAAAATTTATAGTCAAACAGTCCAACAAAGAGATATGCCTATAATTTTAATTTAATGAGGATCTTTATCTTTCTTCGCAAGCAGTAATTACGCCATTTCTTTGAGATTGTGACCCAAACGGCCCATTTTCCATAGAAAATTTATAAGAATTTATCAAACATATCAGAATATCAAACCAAAAAACAAATATTAAATTCAGTGGGTAAAAACCATGCATCATACCTGGGGTCATTATGTTCCATTGCAATTAGAGTATCGTACAATGTTTTCTTTGAAAAATGGTTGCCGATGCTAGTTTTTTTGCAATCATCAGCAAGTTTAGGGATTTCAATATCATCAAGAAATGCACCGATGTTCTGATCAACATAGGTAGAATGACTAGTTTTGATAAAATTTTGAATCTCCTTCAAACTGCAGAATGGTCAGAGAGACAGCATCCCTATCATTCTTAATCCTTTGAATATTTTCCTCTCCCAAGTTCTTTTTTTCTAAATTACAAAAGATTTCGAACTTTTTCACCTAGTCCTCCATCCAACGTGTTCGAGAACGAATAATTAAAACTCTGGGCTACAAAATCTAAAATTTTATTCAATGGGCTCAAGCACTTCAATGGATTGAAGAGCCGAAGAATCATTGAGGATCATGTTATCTGATGTTTTCACCTTTTCAATTTCATTTCATTAGTTTTGATTTCTCAGCTTTCCTTTCTTTTTTCTTTCTTGACCTACTCACTGCAAACACCTGAAATAGTGCACTTTAATGTGTCCCCATAAAATATTGGGATTGCAATCAGAATCCCGATGAATATCCTTGAACTCACGAATTTGTTCTTTATTAATTAAATAAAGCAGCATTATTATTGCAAAAAGTTGCAATTAAGTTGCCAAAAAACCCCTGCCTTTTCGTGGGCGACCATCATTAAATTGCCAATGTAACCACAGAATGATCTGACTGAACCCCAGGCAAAATTTTTGAATTCAGACAGTTGTTGAGTGTTGAGCAGATTGTCCGAAACCAAGATATAATCCAATCTAGATAAAACCCTTAGGGTTACGCGGGTGCCTATATACTGTTCACCTTGGATGAAAATTATCAAGGAGTACATAAATGAAATCTTCCATCAAGACAGAATCATGTCAATAGTTTTAAACATTCAGAATGATGTTGTTTACCACCTTGGTAATCTAGAGAGGGCCCCCAACACAGCATTAAATCCACCGAGAATTAAAGAAGAACTAATACAAATTGATTCAACTTTGGCAAACACATCTAAAAAAAATTGGGATCATCATTATTCGGGGCATAAATATTAACCAAAACTAAAGGTAAACCATTATTGAAATAGATGACAATAAAAAACGACCATTGGGGTCACTGTAAAGGAATTGAACAGTTGAAATTGAATACCGAATTAAAATGGCAACCCCCCTACTATTGGAGAATGGCTGGAAAACCAAGCTTGTTCCCCCACTGATTTTCCAAAATTTCTATCCTTAACTGAGAGTGTGGTTCTGGAGAAAAACAATGTCACTATCGAATCGAAACGCAAGTAAAGCAACACTTTCTTCCTTTTTACCTATCTTGTATCCCACGGACAGTTCAGTAAATGTGTTAATTAAGAGGCATATTAACAATATGGCGGAACACGTGATATTAAAAAGCGCATAACCACAATCATGCAACATGTAGATGTCGGAGACTAACACCATGTAAATAAACACCCGAGAATTATTTAGATTGCTGGTACATAAAAAGGAGAATATCTTGTGGCTGGCATGATAAAAAAAAACATTAAATAGAAATAATCATTGGGTAAAATAGCTAAAATTGTTGGATCTGAAAAGATTTTAGCTACCATAATGAAAAGGATGAAAGGGGCCTACCATTCAAAAAAGTGCTTGGGAAAGAAAAAAACAGATTTGAAACAAATCAAGAAAAAAAGGAGAAAAAAAGCAAAATTGAAAAACACATAAAATTGAGACGCGCAAAAGCCACGAAAAGAACGGCCCAAATCAAACGAGACAGCCCTGAAATGCGGACAAGAGCAAGCGCATGGGATGACGATCCAAAATCCAACCAAATGCTATCTTACTAAAGAGCCAGCAAATTGAATATTGAATTAATTCACACAAAAGATTATTTGAAAATTCAAAAAATGAATGGCATGAAATTGAATGCATTTACGCATCAGGTAGTGAAACTCAATATAAACCCGCTTCATCAGTCCTGTATAAGATGGCTAATAAAAAGTTAAAGAGTACGATCGGAGGCATTTAATACACGGAGTCAAATTGGTCCACAAATTGAGTGTCAAATAAATATCAGCGAAAACAAGTTCTGTTTCACATGTGCATAAAATATCTGTGCCACAAATCAGCGAAAAAAAGGTACCTGAAGTATCAAAGGTTCAGGGAATAATGGTTCATATAAAAACAGAATATGCTGCCGCATTATAATGATTTGAAATAAACACCGAAGTCAAAGCACAATGCACTTAAAAATCCCAGGAAATCCAACTGAGAAGAAAACAGATCGTTTTGCAGCAACAAGACGACATCCACTCTGTTACTTAATTGGGTAGCCGAGTGACGAAGAATGGTTTATGCCACTTCCTGTTGAAGTCTTTTAAACAGTATTTTTACTCCTTGCGTAGATGGAGCACCCTTTTACTGAAGTCTTCCGACACAAAGATTCTTCTTCCCATGGTATTCAGACGCTTTGAACTTGGCAACACATGCCTTAGCAGCTCTTTCTCTAATAGCGAAGATTGCAAAAAGCAATGTGAATGACACGGGGTTTGTTAGAATAGTTATCGGGATGTTGAATGTGGGGGTAGGTGAACACCGCTCAATGACTGCTTCACATTTAATGTCCAGACCAAAGTGGTTATTGAAATATATGAAAAACAGTTGAAGACAAAAACTTTCATTCAATTGGCCTCTTTCTCACCTTCAGGAACTCCAAAACAGCCCACCAAATTGTTCTGCTCCCCTTATTTTTCAAGGGGTCATCCAATTCAATGACAGTGCATCTTTTCTCATCCGGAAGTTTGTTCATGGTGACTTCAAGTGTCAAATTCAAAATGACGCCAGTTAAGTTTTCTTCTGCTCCGAAAGCTTAGTAAGTACGTCCCAAGCTTGGATACAACCAGCATCTCAATTCGTGTTCAAAGCCGGTCCTCAAACTCCTTCAAAGAAGTCTAAAACCATCATGGAGCAGAGTCATGCGTGCAAAAAGTCCAGCGGTCTCCGTGCGTTACTGTTGATCATGGGCGCTGCCATATTGTTTTGACCTCCGACCTCCATGATAGCGCTCATGTTGTTTGCTGTTACATGGTTGTATGTTATCCCTGTTAGGTTTTGACGATCGGTTTTAGATCACCGGTTTTGGTTGCGTGTGGGAGCTTTTTCCGGCGGATCGTTCGGCTTCCTATTTGGGGATTCGTCGGACCAATGATGAACCAGATTCATTAGAAAATATAAAAAAATTCCACAAATCCCTGCGCGTGCTGATTTTGGATGTCAAAAACGGAGAAAATCAAGACACGACTTTCCCCATTGCCAGCTGAAGGCGCCCCCGTTGATTTCCTTCTTTGAACGCCATTAATTTAAGTGAATCCGTGGGATGAGCTCAAAACAAGGAACTACTTGATTCAAACTACTGTAGCTAAGTCTATACCTAACCGATTAACTAAGCTTTCAGTTCAGACCCACATATGTTAGATATATATGACTTAAAAATTCAAAATGGCGGACATATCAGGGTAATTTTTTCTTTATCACTGTACAAGCACACGCCTGGCGCACTGTATCCAAACCTGGTTTATGCCAGTTCATGAACGCCCTACCAGTAATTCACATTGAAGTGTCAGAGTCAGTCCTTTTAAAAATTTCTTTTAATATTCCCGTCTTAAAAGTTATTACAATTTATAAATAAATATCAGTTGAGCCAATTCCAGAAGTCTTTGATATTTATGTATATTCTGTTGTTTAAAAGTTGACTGTTTATTTTTTCAGCAAGGGCTTTAGCGAGAATTGTAGATACTGAAGGATCCCAATTCTAACAACACTATCCAGAAAATTACAAAAACAACGTCTTTTGCCACACACTTATTCAATGCCAGTGCGGAGAAAACTATCTTGCTCGTCTTTGCGTAGTTGAGCGTGAGGATCATCAAATTTAGATATGACAGCCCTAGGTTTATGCGGTAGTGATGACTCAGTTTTCTGACGGGGAAGTTACTGTGCTATGATTTACCTGGAAATATCAGCTCAACGGGCAAGTCTGTATCTTGTTTTTCGCAGGCGATGATCTGTAAGAGATACAGGTTACGAGGCACATGTGCCTTGGTTTCTGTGAAGTATTAGTGAGGGCTTATACAGTAGTTTACGGAACACTTGCTTTTTGCAGTGATTTTTTTTTAGTCATTTATTTTGCCTGTACTTGATTTGGTGGGAAGAGAGGAGAAAAACATACAGAAAAAGACCCACCAGACCCAGAAAATATCACGTAAACAGAATCAGGTAGCACACTTACCATTTACAGTCACATAGGACTTTCAAAATAGGTTCGAAAACTTGCCCCAAGTTTATCAAACATTTCATTTCTGAAGTTGTGCAGTGGGATCATTTTCCAATTCATATTTTGCTTTCAGTTCCTTATTCCTTATTAATTTAATGTGGTATTTTTTCGAGGTAATTTTGTTATATAATTCCACTTTACCAATAATTATGGTATTTAAACTTGTTTTGGTAAATGGAAGACATCCAAAAAATAATATTTCTTTATGGATGAAAACTAAAGACAAACGGACAGTTTATTGTAGACTTTCAGTGATAAGTCTTCCAAACTTTCACCACTTTATCACAGTTCAGAAATAAAGTTGTATGGTCTGTCGTTTCTTTACGAAAAACACATAAGTTATATTTCACGCATATCATAAATAAAGAGAGAGAGAGTTTGTACCCAAAATTCTGTTTTAATACGATACTGGAAACCATTTCTTTTGGTTCCGGCTAATTGTTTTTTTTTCCCTTGAAAGAGGAGACGTTAAAATACAAACCACTTTTCTGTCGGTATGTTTCAACGTTCATCTTCTTGCTCCAAATTTATTTTTAGCAAGGGTATCTTTACAAATTGGCGGTTTAATATCTCATATTTTTTTTGGAAAGCTTTTGTATCTTTTCAAAATATATTAATATGGGAAGGCCAAAAAGGACATTGTAGATGGTTTGTGTTAGAGGATTTGGGTAGATTATCCAGAATATTTGAAATTGATTTGCGTTTTCAAAAAGAACAAAGTCAATTGGAAGGTTGAATTTTGAGGCAAACTCGTTTCTTGTTAATAGTTGAACTTTTTTGTTTAGACAGTCATTGATAAAACGAATGCCTTTTTCATCCCATGCCTTAATATATATTGTTCTGTTACTTATTTTTATATCATCGTTTTTCCAAAGTAGTTGAGTTTCTATATCTCGTACATTATCAATTTTAACAGCATGTTTATACAGAGCCCAGGTATTTAGCACATCTTTCCAGAAAATGTTAGTAGTGCTAGCCGCTTTGGACTTGAGATAACTTTCCCCGTACATTAAGTTAGTATTATTTGTTATTCCCGTACATTTGTGAAAGGTTCTAGTACATTTTGATCTAATGTATTATTTAGGAGGCGTTTTATCCAAGTGATTCTTAAAGATGCAAAAAACGCATCAATATTGACCATTTTTGTACCACCTTTCATATAACAATTTTCCATTTGTTTCCGCTTTATCGTATCCTGTTTTTCCCTCCAAATAAATTCATATATTACCTGCTTTAGCTCTTTTAGCTCTGCAGTGAAATTAGTAAACTATTAATAAGTTATCTGTGATGCACAGGGTGGGCCAAAATTATCAATTTTGAATATATGATATATATCCCTTACGTACCTAACTCCGTACTTGGAAATTTTCCACGTTGATGGAACCTGACGATTGAGATTTCGAGTAGGGCGCCCCTACCCTGACTTAGTATTTTTTTGCTACTTAGTCGTTTTTTGAACTAGCATTCAGCGGGACCGCTCCTCTTAAGTCCACCGGCCACTTCCAGGTGAAGACCAAGGAAGCGGTACGCTCTGGACTTAGTTAATTTTTGAAAAGCTATGAGACATTTCACCCAAGGTTTGCTTTGTAGATCTAGGGGGATTTTCAGCTGACCAATGAAGTGGTCCGCTCTGAACTTCATTTTTTGAAAATTCAACCTGCCGTAGCCTGGCTACGTACTTTCCGTGGCCCTGCTAGGTGACTTTTCACCCAAAGATCTAGGGCGACTTCCCGCTGAACAAGGAAGCAGTCCGCTCTGGACTTAGTTCATTTTTGAAAATTCAACCTGCCGTGGCCTGGCTACGTACTTGCCGTGGCCCGGCTAGGTGACTTTTCACCCAAAGATCTAGTAGTTAGGGAGCCACGGATCTTGAAACTGAAATATTTTGCCCGGGCTGCTCTAAAAATTTGGTGACTAGATTCAAGTAGGGGAACATCTTGGGCATCAGAAAACTGATGTTGGATTATTCTCAACGATTGCAAAAAAATAGAAATCCAAGATGGCGTTCAAAATGGCCGCCGATTTGACTAATGAACCGATTTTAGCCGTAACTTTTGACTGCAATCTTCAACTGGAACAAAATTTGCATCTTCTGAAAGAGGATTGAATTATCTACACGATGATATCAAAATTTGTTAGATTAAGAATTATTTAAGGTACAAATTTGAGGAAAAATCACATTGTTTTGGTATTTTTAACAAAAAAATGAAATATTCTTATCTAATATTCCTTTGATATGGCCAGAACCTAATCATCAATTAAGCCAATTTGTTTTCTACAAATTTGACCTAAAAACACGTGTTAGTCATGTCAAAATTACAGTTATGTACATTATTCAGAAACGGAGTTATTTTGTAACGAAGATCATCAATCAGTTACACAGAGAAGTTGGTTTACTGCGCATTTTTTGCTAAAAATGATCATAATTTTTTGATCATGCAGAAATGTTATGACCAAAATCCCGCACTTGATTACACATTTTACACTGTTAAAAATGTTCTTTAAAAAGTCGTTTTGACTGTCAGTATGGACTCGAAACGTGCAAATAACTGTAAAAAGGACTCAAACGGGCAAATAACTGTAAAAAACGTTGTTTTAACTGTTGTGAGTCCCCCGCTGCCAGTCAAAACGATTTTATTTTACTGAACATTGCTATACATTTAAATCGATCAAGAATTCTAGCTCTAAATGGCCTTTCAAACATTTTAAAAGCAAACTCTAAAAGCAGGTATTACAGTGTGATATCAAGTTCTTTAACTTTAAGGCGAATGATATACCTGAGGTATTTTGTAGCATACCTCTGAAAGGAATATGGTTGCAACCCCTATTATTTTGCCATTTTACTAATGAAACCATCTGTTTGGAAATTTGGTAAATCAACGTATACATTGTATTTCTATTGATACCTAGCATGTCTAATAAGTACATGATCAATGCTCTACATGATATAACTATAGCAACCTTCAAATGCGGGATGATTAACACGTTCGCTTAAAATTAGCAAATTTTCTGATTACAAGTCATTTGACTTCCTATTCTACCCCAATGAAATAAATTCCCTTGATATGCAGTGCAAACGTTATCCAAATTATGTTAAACTTCATACGAAAGCTGAAAGAAAAAGAGAAAGTTCTCGAAATTATTTATGATAAAAATGCACATGTTTTTTTTATACGTGCCAAAGCGCAGTGGGTTGAAGAGGGGAAAAAGTAGTAGGTATTTTCTTAATTTAGAAAAAACACTCTTAGCAAAAAGTTATTCGAACATTGATTGTTGATGGTGATGAAATTTCAGAACCTAAGAATATTCTTAATGCTGAAGCTTTTTTTTTTCAAAATGTGTATACATTGAACAATATTAATGATAATAGTGACATTGTCACAGTCTTTTTTGCAACAACCCATTCCGGAGCTAGTTAGCGATAGTTAGTTTAACACTTAAGTGACCAGGGGGGTTCCTAGGGACCCCCAAAATTTGTTTTCGCGCTGGCCGCTTTACGCGTGGGATTTTTGCGCCGACATTTTTTTGTAATTGTCTGACTTTTAAATGCGCTTCTTTTCATACCAAATAATTAAAATCGGCCAAGCCGTTAATGAGATAATTAGTGGGTGTCCCATGGAACCCCCCCCTTGGGCACTAACGGAAGTCATTTGAGAATATTTTTAAAAATAAGAATAAGAAACCGAGAACCAAAGCAAATTTTTTTTTGCTGATTTAAGTTCAAACATACATGTAAGTAAACAATTATTAGTAACATTCAAAATAATTAACCCTTTATGTGCTGAAAACAAACAATTTCCTCATGTACGTTGCCAAACCGTTACTGTACAAACTCTATGGGAAAATGACGTGTATTTTGCAACACCCGTAAAAAATACAGGATTCCCTAAACTGCTGGTTTTGTGTTAAATATAAGTAATTTGGGTCTTTTAAAATAGATATCAACATAACATAAGTTTGAAAAATGTTTGATGTAAGCACAAGGCTCATTTTAATTTTCCGTCTTTTTACCCAATTTTTGCGTGTTTTGAAAACAATGTTTTGCCCCTAATTTGCACCCAAAATAACAAATCTCATTTTTTATTGCTGATTTGGGGTTGTCTTATGATCCTTCCGCATGTGTATAATTTCGTCGTTCAAATTCCCTCGGAAAGTGGTTTTGCCTTATGTGTGTCCCATGGAACCCCCCCCCCCTCCCCCCCCCCCTTGGCACAACGGAGTGAAAACCCTTGGTCACTTAGTGTTAAATGTGAAGGTCGATTAACGAATGGGGAATGTTGGAAAGCTGTCGGTCAATGCCTAATGATAAATCTCCGGGAACTGATTGTTTACCACCAGGATTTTGTAAATCTTTTTGGAAAGAAATTTAAGTGTCCTCTCTTGAACTCTTTAACTATTCCTGTCATTTCCCAAAGGAGAGGTATATTACACTCTTGCCTAAAAAGGTAAAAAAAAATCTTTGATGTATCTGGAAAACTGGAGGCCCATCTCACTCCTGAACGTAGATTATAAAATAATTACAAAAACGCTTGCAAACCGTATGAAACTTGTCCTTGACGAGAATATACAACATGATCAGACCAGCTTCTTAAAGGGTCGCTACATTGGCGAAAATGTTAGATTACTTTTGGATATTATAAATTTTACAGATGTTGAGGAGAATATTACTGGTTTTGCCTTTGTTATTGATTTTGAAAGGGCATTTGATAATATTAGTTGGAATTGTATAAATAAATCTCTGGTAAGATTTGGTGTTGGCCCCGTTTTCCAGAGATGGATTAATACTTTATATAACGGAGCTGAAAGTTGCGTTATAAATAATGGGTATGCATGCCTCTCATTTCTTTAAAATTTTGAACATTCTTCGTCAAGGTTGCGGTTTTTCGCCTTACATTTTTTATATGTTCAGAACCTTTAAGCAATTCACTCCGTGTATCAAGGAAAATAAAAGGTATAAGTGTTCTTCTTGGCATCAAGTGGTGTAAAAAGATTATGATATTAAAATAGTCCAGTATGCCGATGACACCATTATACTACGTATCAAAATGCAATCACTATTCAGATTTGTTGTTGTTTTTTATAAAACACATCTAATAGTCCTTCAAATGTTGACAGAATGAAAGAAATCGATTAAATAATACGCCCGATATTACCAAATTTGCAAGCACACTCCTTTTTTTTCGCCATTCCTATGGGATTTACACACATTAACTTGTGTTTTGTTAGAATGTACCATTGAATGCAATATCATGATGCCTTTGTCACTTAAATGCTACATTTTCTTGATTATTTCAACTACGGATTAATACAATGAATTTAGTTAATACCAAGTTCCAACTGATATTAGATCCAAACACCAATTCACCTGTTTGCAGAGCAAGCAAACAAGATCTTCCCATTGTGTAGGATATTTGCAAAGAGTTTTTAGTGCTTTAATGGCATAACTTTTATCTATACCTGGATTACAAAGTAGTGGTTGAAACCCTTGTTCATTTATACTACTCAGGATTAATTTTGGTGAGATTTTGTGTGAACATTTTCTTTTTGAAGATATACTTTAATGAGGAGATTATAATGACTATTCATAGATCAATAAACAAAAAGCAGGGTCCATCATTACTTTCATAATCTATGTACCGTATATCGTCGTTTGACGTATTCGTTGCTTACTGTTGTAATCCCATTGGAAATGGAGGAAAAGGGGTGTGCTTACGAAATTGGTCATTTGAAATAGACAGCAGAGATCCCAATCTTCCGATTTTAATCGGAAATCCGATTTTTTACATTTCTTCTTCGGGATTAAATCCGAATTTTTTCTTATTTTTCAGATTTTTTTTAACTTTTTTTTCCTCGATTTTGGGGGGTGGGGGGTTATTGTTTGATCATAGATTGAGATCTTTAACGGAATTCTTGTTTAAATCATAATCTGATCTCCCAGACTCTGATGCACTCAAATGTACATCGGTGTATTAATTTAAATAGGTTTGCGTACATCGCGATTTTGTATAAAGACGATCATAAAATGCAAAGTCATGTCACCCTGGATGCAAGCATTGCTCTATCGGAAAAAGACCGACGAGCGACAAAATGAACATGCAAATTGACTTTACACTCCTTGAAACAATTTTACAAAGACTCGAGAAGTAAAGGAAACGTTTCATACGTTTACTTAAAGAGACAGGCGATAAACTTTGCAGTTTACATAGACGACCACTCAGTGGGTAGTTGTAAACATGTTAAATGACGGCACTTCTTCAAAATTTTGATCCTTTCTGCATTTTTGAAGGCTGATTGCAATGGTTTGCAACTGCGTAGTAGCTATCACTTGATGCCAAGGAAAGGAACTGCAAAGGAAAAGCCCCAAAGCGTGTCTATGTATCAATATCATTAGTTTTACTTTGGGCCTTTTAATACCTGAAAGTTGAATTTGATCAAACAACATGCACAAACAAACCGCTCCGTTGCTTCCTGGTTTAATTATGCGCATGCGTACTTATGCTTGAGTGGAATTCTATTTTTAGATGCCCGTTAGCGTCGGCGGATTCCACCGGCAAACAGCGCCGAAATCTGAAGTACAAATACCTTTTCACGTAAAATTATTTACAAATGTAGACGAATGTTCAAGAACAAAAACCATTGGAGGGTGCATGACAAATTAACGGTAAAGGGTGAATTTTTTTGAGCCTAACATTGCACTATTTGGGGGGCCGCTGCCAGCGAATTCACCGCATCTTAAATAGACAAACTTTGAAAAAAATAAAATACATGCAGGGGGGTGCAGGCCAGAAATAACGTAATTAAAAAATAAGTTAGCCTAATTTATTGCCACTAAAATTAGAAATCCACGTGCCTAGGTATTTTGGTAGTATGCGTACGTTTAATACTATTCAAAACCTTATCCTATTTCGTCAACCAAAGCTTGCCAGCCTAAGCTGGTTTCCACAGCTGTTACATGGCGTACGATAATTATACTAAGCCCAAAAGTGATGCAGAATCTTGTACGTATTAGCTTGGGTTGGCCTCCGAATACGTCACACAGACCATTGTAAGGCGATAGAAGCAATGTACCACTGGGTCAAATTATGTCTACTGAAATTCCTATATAAAAGACACTTAAATTTTCAACTGCATGCAAGGTGTGGAGAGTAGACCTCTAACTATTCATTTTGTCCCATTATCTGTCCGTTTTAAATTAGTTGCCTGTTGAAAAATGGCATAAACGTCTGGAAACCATATGTCCTGCAGAGTTATTTGATCTAGGGGGGCGCGCGTGTTATTTTGGTTGGCGAAGGAGGTCCACGGATCAGAAACGAATCCCTCTGCCAGAAGGCGAAGTTCTTATTTACACATATCACGGTCTATTTGCCGGTTGAAGAACCGCGAATACAAACACGTCACTGACCGTCACATGTATACACGTGCTTTAGTCGTGACCGTAAAGACCACCTGGTTTCGCCGCCATTTTTTGTTTTTGTAATACCATCTGGAGCAAAATGACAAGGTCGTATTAAAAATTCGCCGATTTCTTCTCTGGCAGTAAGGGATGCATTCATAAGGGAGGTGCCACGCGGTTAGGGAGCTGTATCAAACCTTAACGATTAGGTAAGTTAGGAATAATATTCGTATTGTAAGCGTTTGTCCCAAGTCAATTCGCCACTTGGCCTTGTTCAAATTTTTTTCCAGTGGTGCCCGCAGCTGGCAACCAAATCCCAGGGGCCACCAGGGTATGCGGTCACGATTTCCGAATGTTAGGTTATGAGGACTCGAGGTGGGGAATATTTAAGGCATGTCACCATTCCAAATATATGACGCATTTCAAAGTAATGCCATACAAAACTACCATGAAACACTCATAGATAAATATTAGGGAAACGATGATACAATTTTATTTCCTGTAAACCAATATATGAAAAATATTATAATTATTTTCAAACAGTATTTTCAAACATTGTCTACTGCGCAATGATGGGCCGATGGCTTTTACGACCGAAGAAAATCAATCTGAAATTTTCCTCGAAAAACAGGGATATTGCCAATCCGACCTCTAAAACAAAAACCCGACATAAAATGCAATGACTGCTAACACGTAGTACATGTGCTGAAGTTATCCCGATCTAATATGGTCATTTCGTACCTAATTCGAAAATTTAATTACAAGAAATCCCCGTATCAGGTTTTTTAAGATTGTCAAAATTCATAAATTCTATGGGGGAAAAGCATAGATTTTTCAACCAAAACATTCAACGGAGTGCCGTTTTCGCTTGTTTTTCGAGGAATTCATAAGGTATCATGATGGAAAATTTTATTACTCGAACTGCGTCATTGGGTAAGAACACACATTGACCTTGTGATTCCATTCTAAAAAACTCCTGTGCGCATGATGAGTCATCAAGCCAAACTCTGGTTCACCCGAACGGTCACCGGCGTCAGTGACGTCATTACTTAGTGGCGCAACTTCATTATTAGCCTAATCCAAATTTCTAAAGAAAAGCAGAAGTGTTTTGTGGCATGACTTAGTGTATGATTTGGAGTCCCAGAAACTAATCTTTAAGCCCCAATGTCTTCCCCATTTACAGTTAATTTTTAATAACTCTTTGGAAGGAATTTTACTCTCAAAATGGGGTCTTTCCCTGTAGCTCCCTAAATGTGCATAAGAACCCTCTGAGCTTTCGAGGGCTTCGCCCCCTCGACCCCCACCGGGGCGTTTGCCCCTGGACCCCCACCAGGGCCCTGATCGGGCCTTGGACCCCCCCGGCCGTTGGGGCTATACTCCGGTCCGCTTCGCTTCCCTTCCTTCCGCATTTTTTCAGATTTTTTTCCAACTCCCATTGGCATCTCTGCAGACCGATGAATTTGGTTTAAAAACGACTTCCCGTCTTTTGTGTTTGTGTGTAGGTAGGCATATCTATATTTACCATGATATGATGTTACTTCAATAAGCGACTTGCTATATAAAGAAAATACCCGCAAATGTGGAAGGCGATAAATCTTACCCTGTTTGGGTAGATCACTCCACTTTGATCAAATTTTTGCTGTGTCTAAACTTGTATTATCTTTTTTCTTTTATGTCCAAACCCTCAGAGCAATTTTTACGACCTTGATAGTATGTTGGTATAATTTTTTGTTGGACTGGTTGTGTTCATATAAAATAAAGAAATGGACTATGATCCTACTCTGTTCAAAGGGAGGTTTTTAAGGATGCCGGATTGCAGATCATTTATACTGTTTTTAAAATTGTCTGGATCAAACGTTTTTATGATATCCATGAATGCGAATTGGATATTGCTGTTCATAAATTCAATTCCATTCAGGCTGTCGGCGGTGATTGCTATTTAAATGGTATTTTCAGACACTGAGTTCTTATAGAACCTAATTAAGAACCCTTTTGTAAAGGTAATGTGAATGCTGAGCTAACCACTCATTTAAGAAACCGGATCAGACCAGTATTCTCAATGATATTGTTTGGACTGTAATGCCTTTTTTAAATTGATAATAAGGTTTTCTTCTGAAACACTGGTTTAGATCTGGGTAATTGTGTATATAAAAGCTTTGTATAATTTTGATTTTTGAATGCTAAAAAGCTGCAGTATAAATTCTCCCTAATCTATAAACTGGTTCCAGAATTACAAACTCATATCTGCCATTTCCTAGTGAATGTAACGATAGCCTGAATTACAGTTCAGGCGCACCCTAGATTGTCCGGTTCGACCAATTGTTTCTATAATTGGGGAGTAAGAATAAAAATAAGTTGCTTAAAAACAAGTTTCATTTATATTACCGCCACTCTCCAACACAGAATTGAGAAATGGAAAATTTAATTCATAGTACACTAAACCTGGTCAATATCTTTATCGTGGCTTATACATGGTTAGGTAAAAAATGGATCCTGATTGTGCGGCCATTTTTGATTTTTAAATAACAAATTATCTAACATATGTGGTCTCATCCTAAGCCTTTTCTTATCATTTAAATTTTCCTGTCAAGATAATTCCAAGTCGGTTTGATTATACTCCGAGCTAACATTCTTTTGATTAAGTAAGTCCTTTCCCCTTCCATGGACCCATTTGAAATGCACGGCGGCCAACTACGCAAATGACTCCCCAAATGAGAAGGGTAAATGTCATTTTTTATCAAATAAAATAGTATCTTAAAGGTGTAAAAAGAGAGAGTGATATGGTATGTTTTATTTGCAACACTTTTTTTTTCAAGATGTGGCATATTTTTAGCTACTAATATAGACAATTACCTCTAACGCGTTGTCCTAAAAAGGTTTCCACCGATGTCTGTTCCTTCATATGGTATGATTCATCCAACTCCTCAGAAACTGATACCGTATCAATTTACTACTTTATTTTCAAATGATTGTAATGATTGATGAGGGTGTAGAAACGTTCAGAGGCATCGATGGTAATTGTGACTGAATTTTATGAGATTAAATACATCATTTTATTCTGCCAGTCCATAAATATACCGAATTTCTTTTCTTATACATTTGAATGTGAAGCCGTGGGAACCAGAGGGGCAAAACCGATAACTTTAACCATACGACTGTAGCTCGATCTATCCCTAAACCTAACCGATTGAATGATCTTTGCAGAAAATTAGGAGATATGAAACGAAGCTTTCTGACGATACCACATATGTTAGATACATTTTACTTAAAAAAATCACAATGGCTACACATCAGGTCAATTGTTTTTTTTTTTTTACTTTACACTCCTGTAGATGCGCAATAGACTTACACTCCGAATTTCTTTTTCCAATTTCTCCCAGAATATTGCTACAACTCGATTTTTTGGTTTAAATTGGCGCTATAGACTGTAAAGACTAAATTTTGTGGCGATGATATCGAGAATCCTTTTGGATACAGGTGTTGTCATGGATAAGAGAAAAAACTCAATGTGACACATTAGTTACAGTATGGAAAATATCTTTTATGGTTTTTAAATATATAATTCTACACTTCTGCACTCTTAGATTTAATACTTTTCTCCACCGTGACAATATTGATATGTACATCAAACTGGAAGAAATAATTTTTTCAAAAAAAAAAACTCCCAGTCCATTATCATAAGTGGGAGGATAGCTTTTACGCATTTGATGCAATAATTGTACGGCTCGGCGCACTGAGCCGAATGATGTCGTACTATATGATAGGGATAATTTTCGGCCATTTTGGAGATATTTTTTTTTAAATTAAATGCGGACTCAGAGGTTTCGAAATATAATTATTTTGAGTATAAATTAAAAATAGTCATCTAGAACTAAAGATAGTCACCTAAAATGCCCAATTCCAAAGTTAGAGATGAATCGAATTTTCCGTTTTCATGCAGTAAACATTTATGCACAGTATAACAGTGCCATTGGACACCGTGTATAATAACAATTCCGTATCCGGAATTTTATAACAAAGTTATGATTTTCTATATGAAGGACTTCGATTTGTGCTTAGTTATTTCACACAATACGGGTTATACCTTCAGCGCAGTCGAAGTATAACCCCAAATTATCTCAACCGTGCAGCCCCTCATTATGGGCTTTGTTGTCATCTCTTTTGTTTGGTGTCGCGCTGGCCTCGGTAGATCCCATTGTATGGCAGCCAATCAATGTGCACCTCCCTTTTCGCGGGGTTTCAGCTGGTGTTTCCTTATCCTCACAATGCGTTGATCCGTCGTTCAGAGCAGATCGTTTATTCTGTGTGTTGGCAGTTAGCTTATTCATTGTCATAACTTGATAGTAAAAACTCATTCCTGTGATCGTTAAAAAACATCGCTATAGTTATATGCATTTAAACGTTACTACTGACTATCGCCGATATTGGCAAAACACATCCAGTAACTCATAAAATTTATGCTGCCATCCCTTCTTGTGGTTGAATTCGCCGTTACGTTAACATCGAGAATCGTCGTTGGATCGGTCGTTTTTGTGTGTCATACTATGGAGTTTTATACTATTGGAAACTGATTCGGCGAAAGGTTAAATGTTTGCATAGTCAGTAGCCTTAGTGTTTTTCATTCTGCATCCGTCTATAAGCGGTACGAACATCGATCGCTAATTCGGGAGATCTATGTGTGAATTTCGGAGAATCGGAGCTGATTTCTTGGACGGATACGTAAAAAAAAAAAAAAAAAAAAAACTTCATGTACAAAACTTAAAAGTCATTTTACCAACCTAAAAATTCATCTTAGGCGAAAAAGCTTCCCGGATTTGTTTTCAGCAACCAAAATGGCCTAAGAATCCACTCGTTTTGAAAAAAAGATCGTCACTTGCCCACCCCTAGTTATATGCATTTAAACGTTACTACTGACTATCGCCGATATTGGCAAAACACATCCAGTAACTCATAAAATTTATGCTGCCATCCCTTCTTGTGGTTGAATTCGCCGTTACGTTAACATCGAGAATCGTCGTTGGATCGGTCGTTTTTGTGTGTCATACTATGGAGTTTTATACTATTGGAAACTGATTCGGCGAAAGGTTAAATGTTTGCATAGTCAGTAGCCTTAGTGTTTTTCATTCTGCATCCGTCTATAAACGGTACGAACATCGCTAATTCGGGAGATCTATGTGTGAATTTCGGAGAATCGGAGCTGATTTTTTGGACGGATACGTAATTGTAATACAATTATTCGTGCCTTTAAGCAACTTCAGCGTGGTCCGGGATAAGGTGACAGTTGTGTGATCAAGGAGCTACCAGTTCTCTAACTTGTACTCTAAAGCTACTCTTTTCGTACACGCATTTACGTCGTCACTACTGGTCTGATGTTCAAGTGTGCGTTACTAAGCAGTGTAGGTTGTTAAGAGGACGGCTACGTGAAATGAGATCAGTACTAGCGTCATCGATGTGGTGTGGATAAGTCAGTTCATCATGTTCAGTGTGCTTGGTTTCAGTGCCCAGTTTAGGATCCGTGAAGTAATTCTACTGTCCAAGGAGTAAACGTTCTTTCATCTTGTTAAGGCTGGTCTATAGATCTTCTGTGTAAGTTAATTGGTAGCAGTTTGAAGGTAAGCTTCATTGTTTATTTGTGTAAGACAACATATGTATTCTCGCATCAATGATAGTAGCTGCGTTTGTATTGTGTGCTTGTTAATGTGTTGATTGCTCATGAGAGTTAGCAATCGATAATTGATGCGTTTATGTATGATTTGAATACTATTGAGAGTTAGTAATCGAAAAAAGTGAACAACATTAGTGTTATGCGTGTAGAGAGTTGGTGCCGGAGTCGTATAGTCGTGAGTTTTAGTAAGAGTGCTGGTGCGAGTATCTTATTTTTTTATCATCACATTTTGTTGTTGCGTGTAAATCTTTTCCTGTTTAGTATTAATAGTGAATGGTGTGTACGAGAAACTTTAATTATGGTATGTTCTACACATATCTTTCAGTGTTGTTTGTGGTTTTTTGTTACTTTCTCTAATGCTGAGCTGTTAGTGGTATATGTTGTTTTTTGGTGTGCTTTGTTTTGTTTTTTAATATCCACAACCCATCTTTTTTCCTTCTCTTTTCAGCGCTTGCCGGCTAATCCTATTATTTTTATGTTATTTCAGGCAGTGGGAGTTGTACATTCAAGGCCTATGAGTTTTTTAATGTAGCAGTTTATTGTAATATTTTATTGTGTTTGTCATATTTTTCAAAGCAGGTAAGTTTATAATTATGTTTGTGGGTTTTTGCCATAGATTTAAATGTACTATGTTTTTTGTATTTCG
>JAMKCH010030719.1:0-60235 GCA_023653785.1 Ophioderma brevispina | reverse complement strand
GTCCAAACTGATCTAACACAGGGCCCTGCAACATATACATCTAATTTAAAAAATTAAAATACTACTATTTAAATATACACATGTATACATTCACTAAAATATCAGTATAAAACAAGCAAACACCAAAACATTAAAAACATATCTGCACAAAATATTAAAATAATACCAAAAATTTAGGGAACAAATAAAAATAACCAAAATACACTATAGTGAGGATTTAAAATATTTGCTCTTGTATGTTTGTTTAAAAGTTTTCGTATTAGAAGCATTTCGTATTTCAGCATTGAGATTGTTCCACAATTAAAAAAAAACACTGAACATTGGGTATATCAGTCCATCTCAGCCGATCTCTACCATTTTTTTCGGAACTGCGAACTGAGAACCTTTTGAATGATGACTGACTATATCACGATACCAGCCTAAAACCCATCGATCTCCTAAGATATTTAGCGTGCGCAGATTTTGGAAAACACTGAAGTGCGCTGCGCACTTCCAATAATTCCGGAAAAGGACGCACATAATGTGTTCTGCGCAGTTTAGTGAATTCCCCTAAGTGCGCTGCGCACTTAGTACAATAACCACAGATTTCTATTTATAATATTTCTAGTGTTATAAATAGAAATCAATGACAATAACCAAGAGTACGCCTGCGCACTTTCTCCATTTTTTTGTGCGCAGACAGTGTAAATAGGGGTCTCACCTACCTGGATTACGCATTAGTCAATACTTACTTCACCAATCGGATTTGGATGAATTAGCGCAGTTGATTTACATGTTAATAATTATTCATTAAGTTCTGGATGTATCGCATCTATTTGTATAGGTCAAATCGGGGTTATTAACACCGCAGATTTTAAAATAGACAATTGTAGAACCTACTGCCGTTAAAGATGCTTGTTTCTTAACATCATAGAAATAAGATTTATATTTTAAGGAATAGACTCTGTAGTGAGTGGCTATGTGATTCTTTCCCCGTTCGTAAAGCCACATAACCTGGGAGGTTGTGGTAATTAACGTTCTGGCCTCGGTGTTATTGCATTACCATGGCAAGTGAACTGTTCAAGCGTTTTCACTTGAGGGGGAAGTAAAAGCTTGCGTACATTATTAAATTCTATTGTATAATAATGCACCCCCTGATAATGCACGCATGCATATTTAAATCTTGCCAGAATGCACGCTTGCATATTTAAATCTTGTCATAATGCACACATGCATATTCAAATCGGGTCATAATGCACGCATGCATATTGAAATTTGAGGTAAGCGTGCATTCGCGAATATAATTTTACGCGAAAACAAAGAAAAACCACTAGAAAATAATGCTCTAGTGGTTTATTTATCTGATATCCATACCCCCTTTGATCTCCTGGAAGATTATCTTCAATCTCATTTCTAAGCTTTTCTAGTTTCCTTAACTTTTAAATTCAGTTGAAAATATTGAACACCAACAAGGAAAAGTGCATTTTTAATTTCAAGCGACTTTCAGTACAATTTTAAATAACTTCCAGTGACATTTCGTTTGAAAGTACATCAATCAATGATTAATTTCTGGTATGGTATTAGAAACTCTTGCAGAACATAATCAGGAAATGCTTTTGAATGTTTATGGTGTTTTATGAAATATTGTCTTGATTCTACATAGGGTGGATTTGGAGACCCCGGGTTTGGAGGTTGATTGAGAATATCTTACGAAAATAGTGTGAAAATGTTACTTTATTGTAATCTACAGTGTGAGTCAATAAAAACCCTACATTCATGAAATATTTTTTCTTTAAAGGTTAAACGTTATTTTTGCTCCAATGTTTGCTTTGATTGTTTACATAGATAAACAGGCTATTAGAAGATTTTTATTTGGTGTCTTTCGGACTTTGGGTTCAGAAACTATGTCAATTTTGCGGAGAGACCTAAAAATTCAGTTTGGCCGGTTTTTAGCCATACAATGCTGAGAGACTGACACCGACGTATACCATAACACATGATAGCAAAGGCAATTCACACATGCAATTTCAGATGGTATCGATTTCTTCTCGACAAAAACATCAGTTTGAATAAAATGGTCTATTGTGTAACATAATTATAAGTAAAATATCTTCAAAAAATTAAATTACCGTTGTTCAATCATTAAGAGTCAGTTATTGAAAATCACTCCATATCAATGTCTCAGTTCATGAACATAATGAAACTGCTGAAACGTTTGTTTTACATCTCTAAGGTAATTATTTTGCACAAATACAGTATACTCAGCGTCCATAAATTGCAAGAACAACTAAAGCTGAAGTTTTCTGTAAATCGGAATTAAAACTTAAAATTCAATATCACACTGCTGTTTTTTCAAGCGGAATACAAAATTTTCTATGGTTTCACTTTTGCTCCCAAGTTTCGTTGTAGGTTAAAACCATGAAATCTTGCTGAACCAAAGTAAACTGGTCGTACACCAGCTATCTTGAATTTTTTATTTGGGAAATTGAACATTTTTTTTACTTAGCATTTTCTTTTGTAATCTCTGGGATATTATTTTTATAATCCTTAAATTACTCTCCCACCTTCTATTGTTTAACAATAATTTAGTGTTAAATGTTTGTACTCAAATCACTGCTGAAGACCATGTTACTCTATGTAAGCGATGCATCTTTGGTTGGCTCAAAATCGGCCAGACATGATTTTTAAGTCTCTCAGCAAAATAGGCGTAACTTCTTCCCCCAAAGTCCAGATGACT
The DNA here is from genome assembly GCA_023653785.1 of Ophioderma brevispina. Classification (NCBI taxonomy): domain Eukaryota; kingdom Metazoa; phylum Echinodermata; class Ophiuroidea; order Amphilepidida; family Ophiodermatidae; genus Ophioderma; species Ophioderma brevispina. Next base: position 57,519 of record JAMKCH010030719.1, on the reverse strand, counting down.
CCAAATAAACGTTTTCTGAAAGCTCGTTTATCCTTCTTTATAACGCCATCGGAAACATTTTACGCACCACAATTCTTAACTATTTTAATTATTATGTTTTATTCTGGTTCGTTTTTTTTACTCACACTGTAAGGGTTTCAGTGTGCTTACTTCGAGTTTGACACTTGCAGGTTGAAACTAGTGATATATAATTTTTTTTTTTTTTAGTATCAAGGATCAGAGTGACTTTGTTTAAGTTTGGTTTTACCATGAAAGATACATAACATTTGAACGACAAGCGCATTGTAAAAATGATCCTATGTAACCAAGGTCCTTTAACTTTGGAAGATAAATTGCTAACAATTTCTGTTTACAGGGATTCTTTGTATATTTTGTCTTTAATGTGTTTTTTTTGTTTATTTTTTGTTGCTTTGTGTTCTCCAGAATACCAAAGTTTGCCATAAACATGGAGGCATTGTACGCTACAAGAGAAGATATCAGTAGCGTCCCACAATACATGGCCCCCAATGGAGGTTTTTGTACAGGTAACTGTTGTGAATCGTTAGAGATAAACAATGGCTAATTTATATTACTGATCACATTGGTAGCAGCAATGCTTGTGGGAAGCTACTGATATCTTCTATTGTACGCTAACTATCCTGGATTTTGGTGTGATTTGTTGATATCAATTCATTTATTTTTGCAGATTCAAATCAGAATTCGCTACATCTGGAGAGGCGACCACAATTTTCGTAGCGCCCCGTGTAAGCTGGAATGTGACGCACGAACGTACATGCAATGACACTGTAACTTTCGGTGTCACACAACAATTGCCGGTTTACAATACCCGTCAATCGTACTACTACTGCACAATTTCGTTCGCACATCAACCAGAAGTCTAGGCAAACACAGATGTTACAAGGACTTGTGGGGTCCACTGAGGAGGTTTTTGATGTCATACGGATGTTTTTGTTAAATGGGCGGTTTAATACGATATATGGTGAGTGAGCATAACCGACCCGTCAATCAGTCAACTATGGCAGTAAGAAACAACAACAACACACACGACAACAACAACAACAACAAATTTTGTCGTCAAGTTTTAATCTCACGTGTGTCACCTTCATTATCCTATACCAAAAGCGTCCTCAGCGTGGCCCTGTACAAGCAATATCCGGCAGTTTAATCTTCGTTTAGGTTATATTCCTATAAACTGCCGGCTATGCTTCACTATGTTTGCCTTTTATATGCTCTTTAAGGTTTTAAATTAAAATGTTATATTTGCATGTTCTATCTTGGGATCCGCTGTCTATGCCATTATACTTTGGTCTGTTGAAGGCCGGCATTTAGACGTTTCGCTGACTCTGACCGCTGAACACAGCTATGATCCTTTTTAACCAGCACTTCTTGTATAAGCTATCTGTAATTTTTATTCTTTGTTAATCTATCTGTAATTTGTATTTAAGAAATTGTAATTAATTCTTATATGAACACAGCTCCCTCTGATCCCTTTTTAACCACACTTTCTTGTAAAGCTTCTGTAATTGGTATTCTTTGTATTAACTATACTGTAATTGTATTTAAGAAATTGTAATGTAATTCTTATTTAGTGTTTTTCTTAATTGGCGTAGTTTTGGGATATTATTATGAAATTCATTAGACAGAGAGCCCATCGGCGAGGGAAGCACATGAAACGTAGAATCATGCCAGTAGTGACGTCCCGTCACCACACATACATTCGACAGGGATGATCGTAACCTCCTAACCATCCACATTCCCGGACCAACATTGATAATTACACTCCACCATATATCACCATACCATTGACCCCCGACAGACCTATCTAGTCCCAGACATTCTAAAAAAACAAACCAAAATATCCCGTCATGACTGGGCAAAAAAGTCACACGAACTCTCCAGCAACAACAACCGTGACATTCCTAAACATAATGAAAATCTTCTCAACACCCCGTCGATGGAATGCCCGTTCTGTCCGTAAAAAAAAAGACGGTCTCTATTTATGATGACAATTATTTAGAATGATGTGGCCTTTTTGTGATAACTGAAACCTTGTTGGCTGAAAGCGAACGCCTGTGGTCTTGCTGAAATCGCCTGAGGGATATTCTTCCTGCACTTTCCCAGGAGTCTGATGACCATGGTGGTGGTGGGGGATCATCCACAAAACTTGCCTAAACCATTCAAAAATACACCCACATACCATTAACACCCCTTCTTTTGGATGCTTGTGTGGTAATAAACAAAATAGTTTAGACTCATCCCTGGGTATCGTCCACCACCTTCCAGTGAAAATGGTCTCAAAAAAGTCATTCCTTAAATAAGTTTTGATACTCTACCTTATGAGATTGCTTCTCTTGTTCCCGCTAAAAACAACTGCTGAGGTGAGTTCTACGTGCATTTTGACCTCCCCCGCTAAACGCGGAGTCTATTTCAAATTTTGTTGGGAGATTCTGGGCTTGTTTTCATCAACCTATCTATTGTGCCCTACCCATAAAGATGGTCACACTCTGGGCCTGATCATATCTCGTCTTGAGATGTTTAAGTTGCTTGGTGGACCTCTCTTGCCTGGGCTAGGCTCTGACATCGTTGATAATTGTACGATTAGCATCCAAAACCAGCCGACTCCTTAGAACTTGTGCACCATCAAGAAATATAAAAAATATTGACAAGGACTTCTTCTCAATGCATTTCCAATCCCTGATTGGGCAGTCTTGACCTTCGTTGAGGGCTCAGTATAGAGGTGCTTTTGTAATTTGATGGAGTCCTTTAATTATTGTACCGATTCCATGAGCACCTCCTCAACACTGTTCCCTCATTATTAGACCACGATTCAACACCTTGGTTTAATAAAAGATATTGATGATGCCAGAAGTGAACGTATACGTTTTAGAGAAAATGGGTAAAAACTAGAAATAGTGTCGATCTGGATGCATACAACTGTACAATCATCAGTGATGGTAAACTCATTCATCATGCTAAGGAGGTTTTATTACAGAGAACAATTAGAAATGCTAACAACAAAAACCATGTTTGCTACTCTGATTAAGCGTCTGACCCCAAAAGTAAACAACTTCCTAACTGTAATTTCAGCTACTGGAACTAAGTAGCTCATTTCCAGGTTTTTTCAGGGACAAGGTATACAAAATCAGACGGGACCTTGATAATTATCCAGGGTCCAACTCGCATGAATTATCCAAGCGGGACAATACTTTATGAGACCGTTCCAATACATTAGTTTAATAATCCAGTACTGTTGAAAGGTAACCACGGTATTATGTCAACTCCATCACATCATGTTCCTTTGACACCATTCCATTGGGGTTACTTAAGGTGAATGTTGCAACTCTGGCGGAGCCATTAACACTGATCATTAACAAGTCTAGCCGCACTGGTGTTTTTCCCCCTCCCAGCTAAGCTCCGGGAAGCTGCCGAGACACCCATTCTCAAAAAGCCTTTCCCTAGACAAAGAGGTGCTCAAAACTCGCCCTGTGTCAATAATTACTGCGTGTCCTAAGTTCATGGAGAAAATAGTGAGTTGCCTAGATAAAGGATCATCTTGTCCCACATGCCTTAATGAAGAAGTTTCAGTCAGCTTACAAAGAACGACACAGCACTGAAAACGGGACTTCTCTGTCCAAGACCGATATCCTCAAATGCATTCACAACATTAGCCCGTTGCTATTGTGGCTGCTAGATCTTTCTGGCCAGCTTTTTGATACTGTTGATCAATAGCCATTCTGTTGGATAGGTTACGTGATACTTTTCAAAATTCAAGCTAACTAACTACTTGCCTTGCAGTGGATTCGGTCTTACCTGCAAAACCGCTCTTTTTCGTGTGCGCATTTGGTGATCCAATTTCAAACCAGATCATCTCCCTTTCGGTCTTCCTCAGGGTTCTGTGGTTGGGGCCTCTCTTTTTCATAATGTCACACTATGTATTGCATCAATCATAAAATCCGGAAGCATAATATTGCTTACCACATGTATGCTGATGATGTGCAGCTCTATTTGACATTTGAACCTAAGATGGATGGCGATGCCAAACATGCTGTCAAAAGTGTCCGTCTCTTTTATTGATAAATCGAGTGAGGTGATGCCTTTAACAAACTCAAATTTAATGATGAAAGACAGTAATTTTTCATCCATGTTTATCAAATTACACAATCGCCTCAAAGATATTACCATCAGGGTCGGGACAGTGGGATGTTCCCCAGTCCTCGGCAATTAGAACCTTGGTGTCGTGTTTGATCATACAATGTCTATGACTGAACATGTAAGGTCATCATTAAGTCTGTTAACTTCACCCTTTGCATATTTACCACCTGGACCCGGGTTCCGCCAGCTTATCACCTTTGAGAGTTGTCATCATCTCGTCCGCTTACTGATTTTATCTCGCATTGAATATGCATTCACTTTTGTCTGGAAATGTCCGGCCAGAGATCGGAGTAAAACTTCAGATTTTGCAGATTAGAGCAGCCAAGGCTGGTGTTCGGCAGATCTGATAGAATGACACAGCCACAACAACGCCTTAAAGAGGTCCATTGGCTACCAATTAGTGAGCGCGTTGCTTTAAAGCTTCTGCTTCTTACTTACAAAGGGCATTTCCGGACAAATTGCCAGCTTACTTGTCCGAATACCTCTCTTGTAGTTCCCTGGCAGGGCCAGGATTGCGATCTGCCGATGACAATACGCTCTCACTGTTTTCCCGCACAAAAGGTCAGTGGGTGACAGGCTTTCATCAATGCGGCGGGCCCCTAGCCTATGGAACTCTTTGGCCTATCTTCTGTCCCCACTCCAGTCATTGTTACTTTTTAAGAACGCTCTAAAATTTCATCTATTTCTTAAGAGTTGATCGTGTGCTTAAATTAGTTTTTTGTTATTCCCTCACATGTATATTTAATTGTGCAGCTGTTTTTCTCTTTTTTATTTTATAGTTGTGATGTTATACTTACTCATGGTTCATCTTTTACAATACCAGTTGTATTACTATTTTTAGGCTAAATATTACTTTGTAACGCGCTTTGACCTTGTTTTGAGATGGCGCTATAATCAAATGTGCCGTTTTAGTTGTAACAAACACGACAACATAACCGCATATAGCAGAAATTTCGTCTCCATTTAGATTTTTTTTTCCTCCGCTGCTTTTTTAAAGGTCCCAGCTCAGGAAATGCAAATAGAATTGATGATGTTGTGTCAAGTCTACAATGGAGGGACCAGAAAGCATGCAATATTTAGGTTGGTGATACATCATTTGTGGTTCATTGATTTTTCAGAGAGTATAGAAAATTCCAGGTCTGACTGGTTTTTGAATCTATCATGACACGACTGGAAAAAAAAACAATATCATACTTTCACTATTGAATGTCACTGGGACCTTTGTATTCTTTTTTATGTCCCTGTTTATTGTAATGTCCCATAAAGATATCATCTCTCATTTCTGGGCCCTTTAAAGAAGAAGTAATTAAAATTATTATTTACAAAGTAATTTGGCGTCCCTACTGGAGATTTAAAAGTAAAACATGTAGTAAATAAAACTGCATTAGGGCTGAAAAACATGTTTGCCCCCCCGGCAAAAAAATCAGAAGAAAAGAGAAAGTAAAAAAGCACTGCAAAATGCATTTTTTAGTTGAAAAAGTTATGACAATGCGAGTAACCCCAGTGTAGTAAAAAGGGGCAACATTTTTAAGGGCATTTTTTTTTTCCTGCCACGAAAAGAGTAAATGCCCCGTTTTCAAAATAATTATGTTTGATTTTTTTTTGGGTGGGCAATATTAAAGGGGCATTTATGGGACCACAGCCGCCACGTCCCTCCCACCCGATTTACCATCAAAGAAATTTAATTTTTATATAATCCCTTAACCGTTGGCCAAGTAAGTATTGTTACCTACTGCAAATTCGATCTACGACTCTAGAAGAAATTCGTATTTTTTTGTATTTTCCCTTTTCTGTTCGGGAACGGGCCAAAAATTACACACAACGCAGCGCGGCCTATGGGACAGCGCGAATACAACTAATTTTGCTCATAACCTCACAACCCACATCAAATCACTGATATTTTGGAAATTAACCTTTCTTGAGGATATCTAGTGCATCATAAACAAAATTAATTGTGCTAGGATCACGAAATGCCCCTTTAAATGAAAAATAACGTCATTGATATTATTTATTCCATTTGTGGCGTGTTTGTTTTGCTGGTGGTTTGATGGTGGAATCAATTACATTCTTCACCTAGATAAAATCTTCATCAATCGAACCCAATACTGGCATTCTCCTCAAGTCCTCATGATACCAATTGTTCGGAGTAAAATGATGTACTATAACTACGCTTGATATTCCAAGTAAATTAGTACAAGATGGTTGTGTGAACTTCCTCTTCGTTTTTAGTGAGGTTCTTTTCTAAACAGATAATCATCATCATCGTTCGGCGGCGGAGCAGGCACTACAACTTCTAAGCTTCTCCAATTGCTACGGTCCCCTGGGCTAAGGTTGTAATTTTGTTCTATTATGTCTGGAAATCAATCTGAACCGTCGCTAAAATGATTGCGTTGAACTGCATAGGCACACTTGTACTTGACCACCGAGTTAACAAGGCATCCTAGTTTCATAATACGTTTGCACAGATTGGCCAATACACTGTACTTTTGTTGCATGTTAAGTTAGCTTATTTCATGGTTCATCTTTTAAAATACCAGTTGTATTACTATGTTTTAGCCTAAATAGTAATTTTTGTAAAGCGCTTTGACCTTGTTTTGATAAGGCGCTATACAAATGCCAGTTTGTATTGTACAACAACACGACAACATAACAGCATATACGACAATTTTTCTCCATTTAATTTTTCGCTGCTTTTTTAAAGGTCCCAGCTCAGGAAATGCAAATAGGATTGATGTGGTTGTGTCAAGTCTACAAGGAGGGAACAGGAAGCATTCAATATTAAGGTTGGTGATGACATCATTTGTTGGTAGCATTGGATTTTTCAGAGAGTAATATAAAATTCCAGGTACTGGTGTTAATCTATTCATGCGCACTGACGATAATATAATCAATACTTTCACTAATGATGTCACTGGTAAGTGTATTCTTTTTTTAGTCCTGCTTTATTGGAATGGAATGTCCCCATAAAGATCTCATCTCACTTTCCTGGGACCTTAAAGAAAGAAGGATTAAATTAATTAGTTTACGCAATTATGTGGCGTTACTCTGGAGATTTAAAGTAAAAACATGTGAGTAAATTATAAACTGTTAGCTGAAAAAAATTAGTGTTGCATCAGAGAGAAAAAGAAAGTAAAAAATCACTGCAAAATCCTTTTGAGTTGAAAAAAGTTTGGAAAATGCGAGTACCCCATTTTAGGTGCAATTTCATGGTGCATTTTTTGTTCCTGCCACGAAATAGGAAATGCCCGTTTAAAATCAATTATGTTTGCATTTTTTTTAGGGGGGCAAATATTAAAGGGGCATTTTTGTGAGCACCCAGCCACGTCCCCCATTATTACCTCAAAAGAAATTTATAAATTTGTCATCTAATCTGAACCGTTGGCCAAAGTATAGTATGTGTACCTTACTGCAATTCGAATCTACTCTAGAAGAAATTCGTCTTTTTTGTATTTTCCCTGTTCGTGAACGACAAAATTACACACAGCGCGGCCTATGGTACAGCGCGATCACAACCTAATTTGCCATACACATCAAAACCCAACATCAGAATCAACTATAGGTTTGGAAATAACCTTTTCTTGAGGATATCTATGAATAATAAACAAAATTAATTGTGCTCGGATCACGAAACTGCCACTCTTTCACTAAGAAAAATAACGTCATCTTATATTATGTTGTTCCAGTTTCGTGGCGTGGTGCTTGGTGGTTTGATGGTGGATCATTAACTTCTTCACTAGGATAAATCTTCAATCACTCGATCCAAATAACTTGCATTCTCCTCAAGTCCTCATGATACCAATTGTTTTCGGAGTAAAAGAGGATGTACTACTACGCTTGATATTCCAAGTAAGTAGTACAAGATGGTTGTGTGAACTTCCTTCTTCGTTTTGTAGTTGAGGTTCTTTTCTAAACAGATAATCATCATCATCGTTCCGCTGCAGATCAGGCGACTACAAGCTTCTTCCAATTGCTACGGTCCTGGGCTAAGGTTGTAATTTGGTCTGCTTGCAGCATATTTTCACTGTCCCCAAACAGGTGACTTTGACATAATCAAAGCGGGTGTAAAACATGTAGCAGTCCTCACAGATACTGTTTATTAGCTCTTGCATCAGAGTTAGGCACAGAGTTCATCATTATCTTTCGGGTGCGGAGCAGGCGGCTACAAGCTTCTTCCAATTGCTGCGGTCCTGGGCTAAGGTTGTAATTTGGTCTGGTTGCAACATATTTTCACTATCCCCAAACAGGTGACGCACATATGATAGAGAGTATAGTCGTTACTTTTAGCATTCATCATCATCATCATTCGGCTGCAGATCAGGCGACTACAAGCTTCTTCCAATTGCTGTGGTCCTGGGCTAAGGTTGTAATTTGGTCTGCTTGCAGCATATTTTCACTGTCCCCAAACAGGTAATGCACATATGACAACATATGACAACATCATCATCATTCGGCTGCAGATCAGGCGACTACAAGCTTCTTCCAATTGCTGCGGTCCTGGGTTAAGGTTGTAATTTGGTCTGGTTGAAGCATATTTTCTCTATCCCAAAACAGGTGACGCACGTATTATGAATGACGTACGTTGCCGTCCTGGTGTCTTTTTACCATACGGTGGGGAAAAAGAGCGTAAAGTCTAGCTGCCTTCGAATCTGGCATGCGGAGTATAAAAGTCTATGCCCAACGCCCAAGGAACTAATAAGCTGACAGTTTTTACACAGTCTCAATAAGAGAGGCTTTGTGCTGGTTATGGTGTAAACACATAAATGGGTGTCCAGTAACTGAAGTGATGCTACAAAACATTTAATTCTTTTTTATTTATATTTTTGTTGTCCCGCCATTCCAAACATACCAGGCGGTGAAAGTGAAATAATTGGGGCTCTACAATGCCATTCTGATGCTGATGTCGCCTTTTAGCAAAATCAGGAACTAAAAATAAAAAGTTATTTGTGTCAAACTCAATATTTCAAAAATCACAAAGTGAGTAAGGAATGTATAGCATTTCATGACGTACAGCGTGTCCCAATAAAACGCAACACTTATGACAGCACTATACGGTTTTGACAAAAGCCTTGATATTGTTTTTGGTAGCAATGGTAGAAGGTTATTTAGAGAATATCCCTGGAAAATTTCATAGTCACTGGCCCGTAAGAAGTATCCAGCAAGGCCCATATTTTGTCCAAAAAGGAGGAACTGGTAACCACACGACTGGAAATGAAGAACAGAATGGCAAATTACACATTTGATGCCATCAACATTTTAATTGGCCAAATATCTTGCAGAACAACCTGTACTGGATCAAATAAATGCAGTTACATAATTATTATGAAACTGATAATGATAAAAATTTATTTGGTGATAAAATACATTTCAAGACGATATAAGATAAAACTACCTAAAACTATAAATGCCTTAGGTTGCAACTTGTTTCTGAACTTTAAAAAAGTAAAACATATTTTCAACACAAACTCAATAACAATATCAGTATATTATTCTGTTATTCAATTTAAGGTTAAGATAAGTCTGTGCTTTCACAAAACTAGGGCGACTGATTAGCTGTAATCCAACATTGTTTATTATTTTTTTAAAATACGAGGTGTTTGTTGATCATATATTCCTAATTTCATCTTATAAGTGTCGTAAAGAGCACGTTAATTAGCTGTTACTACAAATGGAAACATTTATATGTCAATCATTGTTGGAGCACTAACAAATAAAACAGTTATAAAATGGTGGTTGGCTTATAGATTCGTGCATATTGGTTGTTCTGCACGCATACAACAAACACAGGTTTAAACCAGGGATAGTCCTACAGGAGTGGACCTTTTAACCTTTCAACATACTTTGAAGGTGTACCTAACAGGTGAAAAAATTCCTCATGGTTCCGGCCCATCCATGAGGAATTTTCTCATCCGTTATTTTAAGCTTTCATAGTATGTTGAAACGAAAAAAAAGGTCTATGTAGGACTAACCCTAGTTTAATCCTGGGTCTAAAGTTTTTCAGAATACCAGCCATTGTCTCTATCCTTATGAACTTTTCAGAAACATTAGCTAACAGTGTTATCTTACCTTATAACAGAGAACAAATAGTCATATGCTTTTGTTCAAAACCTATGGCGGCTGGCACTAAGTATTGCGTTTTTATTGGGACACACTCTAGTTTTAGTTCTAACATGGTGATTTATATTTTTACAGTTTTTGACTTGGATGGAGGCCCCGTTACATGCCGTTGGGCGACTGACGAGGAATGTGGTAGTTTATGTAATTATGCCAAGTATTTCACGCTTCATGCAGGAGTGAGTTCCTACTTCATTTTTCTATCATATGAGCCTTTTCGTGTGACACCGGCACACTATAACGTCTATTACACCACAGCGAAACTCCTTAAATTTTAAAGAGTAAAATTTAAAAAAAATGCGTATCTAGAGCAATCACGCCACTCGTAGCGCGCTTACAGTTATCACCCGGAAAAGAGTGAAATGTCGCTGTCATGAAGAGTGAAATGTAGTACAATTAGGCCTAAAAAAAATTGTTGATGGCGTAACATAGAAAAAAAAATGGTACGGTAGGTCGGATTTTTTTTTTTTTATGTTTCACATTTATACCAGAACACAAAATATATGACACAATAAAAAAACAATGGCACATGTTCATTTTTTCTGGTATACAAATTCTTTTTATTGTCATTTTGAATGTACCTGCAATACCTTAAATCGCGATACTAAATGAAAAATATTGGTTTTACGTGGGTTTAAACTTTTTTTTGCACACAAAAAAATAAAATATTTAGGGTCGGCTGGTTTTAAAATTTTAAAAATAGGGTCGGTCGGGTTACGCCAATCAAACAATTTTTTTTTAGGCCTTAGAGACTAAGTCCCCTCTTAAAAAGAGTGAAATTAGACTGAAGTTCACTCTATGTTTCACTATTTGAAGGAGTGAAATTGCACTCTAGAGTTAAAAGTGCAACGAGAGTTTTCAGATAACAGGTATCCCTAATAATGTGAAAATTCTAATTTTTGCACTGGTGTAAAGCTTTCTATCAAAAATATCCCCATCTGAAAGGATTAATGTGACAAATGTTTCTTTGGTACAAAAAAATGTGAAATTTTTAATTTCCTATAGGAGCAAATGTGAAATTCAGCCTATGTTTTCTGTTGAAATAATAAGCATATGAAAAAACCTTTTGCTTTCATTTTAAGCTATTTCTGTAACCAACTAAAAGGTAGGGAATCTATTGCGTGTCTAATCTATATGAAATCACTACATATCACAGAAAATATGGACGACTTGAAATCTCTCGTTGCACATTTAAGCCCCAACCTTCCACATCCTATCATTTGCAAGACTGCCGATGACGATACCTCAATCAACATTGGATGGGGAATTAAACGGAGAACAGTTTTTTTGAAAATCGTTAAGTGTTCCTACATTTTTCCAAGATTGTAGGGCATAAGAGTAATTCAAAAACATGATCTTGATATCATGTTAATTGCTCTAGAAATTTGCATAATGTACGGAACATTCTGACCACGTGTACATGTTCTTAGCAATAACTAAACTGCGATAAGCTTTGCTTTAACTCGTGGCTGATATCACACGATTGGCAGCCATGATGGCTAAAACAAACATGTCAATGTACAATACAATAAGAATTTCTTTGACAAAATGGCTTCACAATAATGTCATCCAAATACTGGGGCGCTTTTTCTTCATTTCACTTGTCTTATTTTCTTCTTCTTCTTCTTCTTCTTCTTCTTATTATTATTTTGATTCCACACAGGGGGACGTTGGAACCTGTAGAATCACAAATAGCGACGTACCCCTACTGAGATCAAAAGATGATTATGGAATAGCCTTAATGGTAGAAGACGAAGATGGAAATGCTGTGCCGTTACAATTTGTGATTCAATACTACACAGACACCATTAACAGTGGGTAAGGAAGAGGAAACTTGGCAAGATTAAAAGAGAGAAAAGATAAGGAACATTTCCCTTGTAAAAGTTGTATTTTTATCTTGGGTTCTGTCTTAAATGTTTCTCCCACTTATTACGGATGCGTGTGATAGATTGTTCAGAGGTCACCATCTTTATTTGTACTGCATGTTCAATTTGAGTGAAAAAAAACAAACAACAACAAAACAAACAAACAAACAAAAACAAAAAATCAAAACAGAGTAAAAACGCACATTAACTAAAAACAAACAAACAAAGCCCTTATTCAGTACCATTTGAGCACTTTACATGCAAACGTCTTACATAAGTAAGCAATGAAGTACAAAAAAGCAACTGAAGTCGTCCAACAATATCTTCTGATACACACTTCAGCAGAAAATAGGAAGTCTATTAGACTATAGGACATGTTCTTCTATGCTGTTCTTTTGTTGGCCCCATCGAGGGGCTAGGGGAAAAACAAGTGCAAATTCATAATAATTATTACAATCATATAACTGTCTGATCCCGCGAATAAAACTTGCACATTTTCCTGAAAATGAATAAAATGTCATCTCAATTTCCTTTGTTTCCTTTCCGATTTTTGAATATATTTAGCCCCATTGTTTGCTGAAGTCTATGTGTATCCATTGGTCACTTCATTTTCAAGAAAATGTGCGAGTTTTATTTGCGGGATCAGACGGTTATATGATTGTAATAATTGATTATGAATTTACACTTGGTTTTCCCCTAGCCCCCCGACGGGGACAACAGAATTTGTTAATATACAGTTGGTTATTTGGTCTACGTCCCATAGTCTATATGAAAACAAAACGCTCACATTGAAAATGGAAAGAACCACAAAATAGCTTCGATACAACTTCCGATTTTCATTTTGTATCAATGTGATCTGTTTCTCAGATGTTCTGTCGTTCCGACTTTTGTAAGCCCAACAACACCTCCAGATGGAATTGTGTTCGGTATTCCCGATGACCAAACTAACACTTTTCGTGTTGTAATCGTAGCGAGGAGCTCAGTGACAAATGATCGAGCAGGGTAAGTCTCAGTAATTCCACAACTTTTTGTTTTAATTACTTGAAACCATTCTTTGTTCTTCTTCAATTTTCATTGAAAATAAGACAAAGTTCGGATCACCTTTACTATTCTAGACATTACACCCCATTTGCTCCTGACACTTTTTTGCTATTTTTTTCGTTTGTAACGATTAATGGGCAAAGATAATGAACAAATTTACAAAGTAACATTGGGTTTTTCTTGATGTATATTTTGTCCTACAGTAGCTTGTGTAGGCAATGGATTGAGATAATTGATTTTTGTTGTTATTGTGTTTGTCTTTTAAGATATTTTTATATTGAAAAATCAAATTTGATTGATTGATTGAAACTTGAAAAGATGAAAGCAGAATGGAAAACAAAAGACGTTTCACACAATATACATGTACATGTATAAGTGGTCACTATTGCAATAAGCCGTTCTTTATTTTTTTAAGACTCACAATCAATACCGTAACAGCTAGAGAAATCGTCAGGAGTAGTAACGTTGAAGCGGTCCCAGGAACCGTGTCCGATGTCAATCTCACGTTACAGTTGGACACTGATTTCAATATACCCGTAGATTCTGCGTTTCAAGCATGCTACTATGCAGAGGACAACTACGGGTAAGCTGGTGGATTTGTTATTGAAAATAAAAACACTCTTTTTAATGCAGTTGACGATTTTAAAGCTTATAATCCCTGAGTCACTTTATTTATTGTTAATGTCTACGTTATCATTGTATTTATTGTCCATGTTATTATTGAATTGTGGTTTCAGAAATTCTTAAAGATATTGATGACATAGGCCCGGCCTCGGTACAAAAAGTGATTGCCATACACGTTTTTAAAATGAACACGTTATCGTAACATAATTATCTAAACAGAACCTACAAATGTGCAGATATTATATACCTTATTGCCTAGTTAGACCACATTATTTCGTCATAAACAATCTAAATTTCTGATACAATACAAAATAATAATAATAATACAATACAAAATAATATTACATTGTCCTTGGTTTTATTACAGATCTTAGTACGTCAGAGCTGGTCAGAGTATTCAATTGTATCCGGGCATTGCATTTCTGCTTTCGTTGGCACACACAATAGATGAAATTATAAGTGAAGTAGTAATTCAATACTTACAATGAACTCTTACTTTTCTTTGAACTGTTCTTTCCTTGTAGGCGTGCAAGTGAAGTTAGATGTCTGACATTAGTTATTGGAGGTTTGTATATTAAAGTAACGTTTGATATCATCTATAGAAATATATTATCTATTATATCCCAATCCTTTCCCAATCTCTCCTTTTGTAAACATTTATCGCTCACGCATTTCTCTGTTAGCTTTTTGTGTCTCACTTTCTTTAGGATGGAATGTATTCAGACCTATGACAAAGACTATATCTTACATTTAGTTCCCCGATATAAGACTTTAGTTTCCCGAGTATTTTGAGCATATTTACCAAGCATTGTCTTCACATGGTAAAAGGGTGCAATTGTTAAAGGAATTAAAATAATATGTCATTTTTGTCAAATTAATTGATAACAATCCAGGCCAAACTACGGCAAAGGAATTATGACTTTCTCGTCCTAGATTCCATTCCCGATTTCCATAGATTTTAGATTTAAATAGATTTAGATATTTTTGACAAGTGCCAAAAGTCATTGACCCTGGACTATAATTTCAGATAGGTAAAAATAACAGTATCGATTTACAATTTTAATCATTGATTTATTTTGTACCCAATCATATAACAGAATTGGCCGTAGGCATACCGTATATTGATTTTGTGTAGTTTTTTCTGATGCTCTTTCAATCCCGTTATATAAATGAGAGCTAGTCCATACAGCAGTGGAACCTAACAACATTTTGTTATACTAGGTTACAGCCCGTTACCTGTGAGCAACAGAGTAACAGAGAAAAGACGTAGCAAAACTATAACAAAAGAAATTATGTTACAAGGTTTTTGTCAATGGAACAAAAGCCTTCAACTGGAGTGCTTTTGACCCTCCCAAGTTTTCCCTATTAACTTACAAATCATTAAGAATAGAAAACCAGAGATATGCAGCTTCAGGTTCGTAGCTGAGAAGCAAATGTTGTAGAACTATATTTTTGCCAATCGATTTCTCAAGCAATATCAACAATGTGTATATACTTAAGCAAAACATAACATTTTAGCTGGGGTCTTTTGGGCTCCTTAATACGCAGAAATAACAGGCTCTTCTGCGCTTTTTTCTCGTTCACAACAATTCTGAAGAGTGTTTTCTAATGTTAATTCTACTAATAATCCTTATGGTTGCGTTATTTTCCCAATGTAGGCGTTGCACCTGAAGTTATTGACCGTGATCCTCAATCAGGAGTAGAACTTCGTCAGGAAGATCTTACGTTTGAGTTTACTTATGATCAAGATGTAAGGAATAATAGCACGCAGCCACGGAGTTGTAACTTTTGGTTGGTTCATACATTAATAGACGTAGGCTTACGCTAGCCTTTCGCAACGCTTTTGATTCACGCAACACATGGGTCAGGCGTGCAAAGCATGTTCGAAAGGTTAGCGTCGCCGGGCCGACATGAAGTATGAATCCATCATTAGTGTACTGGTTTGGTAATCATGATTGTGTACAAATACGCGGACCAATAATGGTAGCTTAATTATCTAGTAAAACTCGCAATCCCGACTCGCAATATTATCTAATTACCTCTGGCTGCCATTATTGACAATCCGCATTCGATTGGTCAGTTTACCTCCCTTATTCTCAGACTGCACTTTGTTTGCTCGTATCCACAAGTCATTGGTTAAGGCTTGTGGTGGTGTCAGGGTTTTGTTCAGCTAGTGTTCTTATCCGGGGCCGCGTGTATCCATGATAACGGACGCTCCTAACGGGCCCGCTTTTGAGGCTGGGGCGGATTGGGAACATCAAGGGGGTTACACCCTACTCTTATTCGATTATTCGACACTGACGGCGATGTACAATGTAAGTTGGGTGACTCTCTGTACACGCGGCCGACTACGGCTTAACTGTCCCCTCCTGAAGGACGGATGCTTTCAATGATCCATTTGCCCAATTCCAAGTGAACCATTGAGGAGACCGGTATTCTGTATTTAAAATCAATAGCTTGATAAACAATCAAATCCAGAATTGGTAGTACCCGGAAAAAATCCCTGCAAGGCCACGACCCCACCGGGAATCGAACCCTGTAATTTTGATGGTAATTTGCGCCAGAGGCAGCCACCCTAACCAGTGGACCACGCTCTCCCACTATTCTGCAAAATTGGTCGCCAATGCATTTTCTCATTATATCACGCTGTTTTCGGTAATAGAATAGAAATAAAGGGTTTGCAGTATTATTTATGGGCTCATAATGTATCCTCGGCCGGAAAAAAATAAAATAATGGACTCGGCTGTATGGTTAGCCAACGCAGTCAATATTCGAATGGGCCCGGACGAATAGAAAAAGCCTCGGTCGACCGGGGAAAATACACGCGACCGAATCGCTCAGCCAATCAGCGATAATAACCCACTCGTTCTTATATACTTTCCGGTCGACTGGGATTGCTTAAAGGTTGGCCCACCTACTTTGCAGTGATTTTTCATTCGGCCGGGCTGCGTGGACAGCCCACTTTACCAACTGTTGTTTTGTTACATGTTGTTTTTTAATGTAAATTTGGTCTGTGCTACCTCTGATTGATTGTTATTATTATTTATCGCTATAATACGGGTTATCTTTGCGGTTAGATCCTTTGGACTTCTGGTGCCATATATCTACGGCTTGGAAACCGAGTTTTGTGTATTGTTTACGCAAAGATATGGTGAATTCAGAAGAAAACGCATGACGCATATGTAGAAAAGATACAGATGTTCGATTAAGGCTATATAGATTGCGACATGAGACAGCTGTTTTGAGTTGTTCATTCCATCCTAACTTCTTTGATGGGTTGGGTTTCCGATTGTGTTTCGGACGCACCATTTTAATTTTAGGAGTCAGAAATATAAGAACACCTCCCCCAAAACACAGCTTACACGGCCTCCTGAGAATCTAACTGCGCTACACTGTGGACATTGCAGACGGGCCCCAGGAAAGATGCAGGTTTCAACACACATTTTTCACTTTAATTCCAGCTATGTTTGGAAACCAGAGTTTTTATTTCAAGTCCTTTGATGTCCATGTGATCATAATTTTGGTTCGTATGATATTGCGATTGATGTTTCGACGGCACTAGCAACTTACGACAATTTGTTTTGCATTACCAAATTTATCGGCGTTACGTGTGGGGAAGACTTTACTTTTATTACATACGTTTAATGGTGATACGCCCTGGGGAAAAGTATCGTAAAGTACCACATTGTATAAAATGTTTTCAGTTAAAAAAAAAAAGTCGACGGACTTTCTTGCTGCAACTACACCGTATCCACACTGTGTATTGTGTCCGTTACCAGAACAACCCACGTGTATCTATAATCTACACTGCAAACCTTATAACCTTCTTTTCGAATCGTTGGTATTTTCTGTCGAAAATTCCGTGGCAGTGGCGGGAGTCTTCAGGAATTTCTTTTCCGGGGGTGCTGTATTCATGATATAATAAGACGCCCCCCCCCCCCGAAAAAAAACCTGATATTTTCCGCCCTAGTGATGCAGGCCTTACACCGTACACCCGGATACAAAACATTGGCTCCTCACATCAAAAGACACTATCAGATCAACTTAAATTTGAAATTTTTTGTCATGGGATTTTCTAGTGGACCGAAACAACATATTCTTAGGAGCACGACATGCACCTTTAACTGTTATCACTAAAATAGTTGTACTTTGCTCGCAGTGCATGGGTGATCACAAATGAATTGGGATTAACGCTCGGTGTTCGATTTATTGTAATTAAACGCTGCTGGCGACTGCCACAGATTATTTCGATGTTTGTCTTGCATGAAACACTCGCACACCCTCCCCCCCCACACACGCTCCACACACACTTTACTCCATCAAAATTTAGCTTTTAGAGATTCAGAGGGAAGTCATATTTTTCTCATTACCCAGTAAATTTGGCTCAGGTCCCTTCGCGAAACTCAACGGTTTTACAGATTTAACTCAAATTTTGTATCATATTTCTTGTGATACTTCCATATGAGAGAGAAAAAAAATCATAATTATGAAAATCGGACCATGTCGGTAGGGTCGGGTCACCCACTTTTAACCAGTTTTATTACAGGTCCGATTTTTCGATTCTTGTGTTGATCTACTTCTCTTACTCTAATTTTTTTCAAATGATCGATTTAGTCTTGTTTCTGTAGCTTAAAATGTAATACAGCTGTTATGTATGCAAATGATGTGGATAAGGCTTATTACGGCATAAACTGCGGCAGTACCTTGGCATCCATTATGCCACAACTGATTTGTGTCAAAACCAGCTTGGGAATTCCCATAAGTTTTATTTCGATTTTGAAATGGTCATCTTTTGTGTTGTGAAAAATTTCTGAAGCCCATCCCCCAATGTATGACTTTTTTATCTTTCGACAGCCTGTTAGAACCTTTTTTGGTGTTTTTAAGTTTTTTATTTGTCTGAAAAAAAAATTAGTGATGACAGTTGCACGACTTGCATCGGTTCTTGGTTTCAAATGAGATTGGTATATTAATTTTTTTCTGTCACATATGTTCAATCCATGGACTTTCCAACTCATTTATTTACAGGTTAGACCTGGCTTCCATACGCAACATTTTAGCGTAATACTTAGACTTACTTATGCACATTCCTTAATGCTTGAGTTCGAATTTCTGGGCCCATTTAAGTATATACAGATTTAATTTTGCTAGAATTGCCCTCAGGGGTTTCTCAACACAATGGCCTATACAGGGGTCGTTGCAGTACATCGGTCCCATTTGCATATCAATTTAGTATAGCAATGGGTGGGGTTTTTTTCAAAGTTCTCAAATTGTTGGCAAATTAGTCAAATTTCTCAATCGGAAGCCACAATTTTCTAAAAATGTTGGAAAATTAGTCAAATTTCTTCAATTTCGAAATATGGACATGCTTTCCTCGAGCCAGGGGCGCTGTTGCGCGGTGGGGGGGGGGGGCAGTTCACTCCTTAAATTCCACAAAAGGTCCACGGTTTGCTTAATTTGTTGACGAAAGGCCCAAAATGTAGAGAAAATTTGACAAGAAGCCCATTGTTTGGTGATGAGATGTTCAAAAAAGTCCAAAAAAAGACCATGGGGGGGCGGGGGGCGGACCACTTTTACCGAAAAGTCACTTGTTTCGATGGTCCCGCAGGGGTCCCTGGGACCAAGGCCAAAGAGATTTCCGATTTAATGTGCGAGCATCTTACCTCGAAGGCCTACGCGGTTGGGGTCCAGGTGCCCACCTTACGGCCCCTGGTGGGTCCAGGAGGCGAAGCCACCGGAAGATCCTGGTTGTGACATATTAGAAGGTAAAAAAAGTAGCTTCAGAGAAACAAAGTTTCAAGGCTCCAAGAGTTTCCCGATTGGGGGATGATTAATGTGCGAGCGTTTTGCCGTGAAATGAAGCTTCTACACGGGTGTTGGTTCCATGGTCCGCCGTCGGGCCCTGGTGGGTCCAGGGGCCGGAGATCCCGGAAGCTCATGGAATTTGCCATCTTAGAGCACAAATTTCACTTAAATTCATTGAAGCTACAATAAATATTTCATTCATCTTGCATCTTCTCCCTTACTTCTCCTTCCCTTTGCTTTTTTACCTACTCTCGCTTTTAAATCTCTTTTCTGTACATTCTCCTTTCACACTTCTTCTGCCATATCATCTTTTGAAACGGGCTGATATCGGCATCGGTTTCTTTATATTGTTCTCTGCGGACGCCCGTTTTTTACCTTCCATTTTTTCTCCCCATCTCATTTGTGTGTGTGTGTGTGTGGGGGGGGGGCGCCCCCCCCCACTGGTTGTGCCACTGGTCCCGCACCCCTCCAACTTCTGGCGTAGGCCCTGCTCGAGCATCTGATGATCTCATTGCAGTTTATTGTTGAATCATTGCGCCTATTTGCCATAATAATTGGCTGCTTCATCCCTTAAAAGGCGGCATCCAGGGCACGTAGCCCAGTTACATCTATAGTATACGCAGCATTGTGGGTTTCAGATCGCGAAAAGCCGCCGGTCAGGGAAAACAGTCAGCCGGTCAAGGAAAAATTGTCCCAATGGAGGGTTAGCGTCGATCAAACGGCTGATTTTGCCTCAACAATTTTCCGATTTCCTCAATTTCTTCAAGGGGGGGGGGGTACTCTGCCCCTCCCCCACATTTCCTCCATGCTTACTAAGTCACGTCACTAGTGCCCTTTCCTCCGACGTCCGGACCACCACGCTCCCGCATGAGGGGTCTTTGGAGCGGAGTTCTTTGGCGGCCAATGGCAGTAAAACTTTCTCTGGCTCATTCATGTGGGGAAAAATCTGTAGCTCTTGACTTCTTAACACATTTGAAGGAGGCTTGAGGCATATATAGTGAAGCGTGAATTTGTGACAGCGAAAAGGGCAAAAAGGAGAGGGTTTGGATTAAAAAAATAGTATAATGTCGCTATCGGGGTAGGCGTCAAAACGCTGATTTTGCTCAAAATTGTCCCAATTTTCGCAATTTCTTCCAAGGGGGTAGGCCTACTCTGCATACCCCCCCGCATTTTCCCCCCCATGATTTGACTAAGTCACTTAGTGGCCCCCTTCCTCGACCCAGCGAAGCAAAACTGAGGGGGTCATTTGGGAGTGGGGGTTCTTTGGCTGGCCCATTGGCAGTAAATTTTATCCTGGCTCATTATAGGTAATGTTGGGGGAAAAATCTTGATAGCTGTTGACTTAACCATTGATGCAGCTTGAGGCACTAGTGGTGAAGCGTGAATTTGTGACAGCGAAAGGCAATAAAGTGAGAGGGACTCTGCAGGTTGGAGAATATTGTTAGGCCTAATGTCGCTGAAGTTTTTGCATCATGTGAAATAGTGATCAACCCGTCAGTGACCGCTCCCGTCACATCAGCTAGCGGTTGCCCGCGCGAGCGCGGGCAACCGCTAGTGTAATGCATGGCAGACATAAATCCCGGTTTTGTGTTTTTTGAATGGGTTATATTCCAAAGGAAGGCGTCCCTCACCTTCATCAAGGCCGGTCGAGCGACAGGTTGTAAAACCGAATGGGTTCGAAATTCTGATTGGCTGAAAACCTTAATCCGAATGGTTTTTCCCGGTCGCCGAGATTTCCCTCCACTCGGCTGGGTCCATCCGAATAATGAATCGTCTTGGCTACCCATTACGGCTGCGCCCGTTCCATATTTAATTTTTTTCCGACCTCGGACAATTATTCGCCCATACACCTGCATCCACCCTTATTTCTTAAATCAAAATGCCTCTGGAAGGTTTTCGATTAATGGATGTTCAAATTTGGTTTCTGAGTCTCAGAGAGGATATTTTATGACACTTCTGTTCATAACGTATCTTATAAGTTAAAATATTATCTGTCACTAGAAATTTACGAAAAAAGACTGATATATGTACCTAATAATGCATAATTGTTCTACTGGATGTTTTAATAAGAAGATGATGTCATTCTTTTTCAATCATGCGTTGGCCTTTTAGAGTGAACTGCCAGTATGTGGCTTAAAACTAACAATTCAATGCTTTTGAAAACACTTGTGTACAATTTATGTAATTAAATTATTTTAGACTTCCGAATGCATTTTTTAAAAATTTATATCGAGAACCATTCGTATACTCGCATTATCTATAGATATGTATGGTCTCGTATCGGGTTGCAATTTCCCACAGTGCTGGATCATACAAAGTCACTTCATATTGGAACGCTTCATGATCTAAACTCATGTACAGTCCCAAGGTCGTCAGACTTTCCACTGCACTGCGTTGCATTGCAGGATAGCAGGTCTCTGCCCATACGCAATGTAGGACTGAACAAAAGTTAAAAGTCGTTTTAACTGCATTGCATGGGGTGCATCAAGTTTGTAGCAGAAAGTGATCGATTATATCGGCAGTGAACTGCATTACAGGGGGAAGTACTTCATGCAACCACTGCAATGGCAGTTAAAAGGAACTGAACTTTGATTGCAAGTCTGCATTGCAGTATGGGCAGAGACTGCTATCCAGGCAATGCAACGCAACGCACTGCAGTGCAGTGGAAGTCTGAACGGTTTAGGTCCGTTAATACTTCACTGCACTGCATTGCCTGTGCTGAGTAAATTACTGCAGTGTTCGTCATTCCGTGCATCCTATCGATTACTGCAGGTCAACCCAGGTCATGCAGGTCAAGGGTAGGTTGCAGAAGTTGCCAGTAACGTGCGAAATTTGGCATGACTGCAAACACTGACTGCACCCCACGATTTGCTGCAATCGCCAGTTAACATAATTTACTTCGTTGCAGTACGGCATTGCGTTGCAGGACTGCAAGTGATCAGTGGACATTTGTAGGCGGCATTGAAGCACTGCACTGCAATGCAGTGAAGTATGAACGGACCTTTACTCTTCTACAAAACATTTCTATAATGGTGTAGTTGCCTCTGAGATGATGGTCATTCTTTTTCAATCACTACTGCGTGGCCTTAGAGTGAATTGCCAGTATGTGGCTTAAAACTTACAATTCAATGCTTTTGAAACACTTGTTTACAATTTTATCAGTAAATATTTTGAAGACTTTCAGAAATTGCATTTTTTTAAATTTTATATCGAGAACCATTTCGTATACTCGCATTATCTCATAGGTCTTGTATGGTCTCGTACCGGGTGCAATTTCACATGTGCGTGGTATCATACAAAGTCACTTTCATATTGGAACTCCTGTCATGATTACTCAACCTCATGTACAGTCCCATGTAGTTACGGTCCGTTCAGACTTCCACTGCACTGCGTTGCATTGCCAGGATAGCAGCACGGGGATAGCAGTCTCTGCCCATACTGCAATGTAGTACTGCAACAAAGTTAAAATTCGTTTTAACTTGCATTGCAGTGGGTTGCATCAAGTTGTAGCAGAAAGTGATCGATATATCGGCAGTGAACTGCATTACAGTGGAAGTACTTAATGAAACCCACTGCAATGCAAGTTTAAACGGAACTGAACTTGTTGCAGTACTGCCTGCAGTAGGCAGAGACTGCGATCCAGGCAAGCAACGCATGCACTGCAGTGCAGTGGAAGTCTGAACGTCCTAAGGTCCGTTCAACTTCCAATGCCACCTGCATTGTTGTGCAGTAAATTTACTTGCAGTTGTTCCGTCACATTCCGCTGCACTCCTCATCGATTTACTGCAGGTCACCCCTGGTCACTGCAGTCACGGGTTTGCAGAACGTTTGCGTCCTAAACTTGCGCGAAAAGCGAAATTTGCATCTGCCAACACTGATGCACCCCACCTGCACTCTGCTGCATCGCAGTTAAACTAATTTTAAATTCGTTGCAGTACTGCATCGTTGCAGTACTGCAAGTGATTGCAGTGACAATTTTGGATAGGCTGCATTGCAAGCACTGCACTGCAATGCAGTGACGTTTAAACGGACTGTACTCTTCTACAAAACATTTCTTATAATTGTGAGCGTTGCCTCTGATTAGTGTTATGTAATGTTTTACCTGTGAGAGTTAGAACACTTATGAGATGACCAGTTTTAGGTTGCACTGCATTGCAAGTAACAGTTTATATTTAGATTTGTTCCTGTTTTTTTTTATTTGGTAAACCCCGTTTTGTGCGTTCTAATACACAAAATAAGTGCAGTCATCAAATGTTTCTTGACAGAAAATCAATTTAACATCGATATTGAATAACAAAACTACTGGCTCTTTACCAACCAGATGTCGGCCTCTTTTCCAGACTTATCTAGAGTATTTGATGAATCTTTACGACTGGTGGCGATCTTTGCTCCGGATCTGATCCAAATGCAAAGTCACGCGTTGTTGGTTCGAGAACCATTAGATTTACAATTAACACACAACTAACACTGGATACACCTTATTTCGATCTCATTGGATGCTGGCGTTGTTGAGAGGTGATTTTCGAGTTAGCGGACTAGCGAAATATCTTCTGAAGGGAGAACTTGTTTCACACATTCATGTTGTGGGTATGCCTAATATTTTTATTCACAATTCCTTTAAATAGAATGTCCGTAATGGAATAAAATTATGGTGCCTTGTTCGGGATTTTCAGGAATCCAGTTGAGGCCTTGATATAAACTTGTTATAACATTTGTATAAAATTGTAGTGAAATCCTGTGTAAACATCATCATATACCATGGGTGCAATATTTCTGGGTGGCGTTGTCGAAACCCTTCAGTCTTGGAAGAGGATTCACAAGGTTGTGTCCCCTCTCTGCTTTACCTTTCATAAGTGGTGGCATAATTTAGTCAGACAAGATTAATAATCGATTGTAATATCATTGACATACGAATTTTAATAATGATGGAAAAAAGACAAGGTAACGCAACTAGTCTTATGGCATACTACATGTTCCAACTTGTCAATAAACCGGTCAGCACAGCAACAAGATATTTAGTTTTCGTTGTCGGTTCAACTGTAAAAAAGGTCAAAGAGAAAAAGATGCATAGCTACTTGGATCGAGGTTTTAAAATCTATAATTGTAACCATCAAAAGAAAAGGATATCTAGAATATGTAGCCAAGAAAACGAATCATTAAGGGAAAAGAATTGTCAAACATGGTTGACCATTTGAAGAGTTGCCCTTGATACTTCAACTTAATTTTAAACGAGAAGATGTCTGACGATATTGCAATGGTAACCACTCGTTTTACTAGATTCGCTAAATCGTGTACACTGCCACGTAAAGTATAATAAAATATTTCAATTAACGATGTGTTAGGGGAAACGACAATGTAGGAATATAATTTCAGAACGCTTGAAAAAAAGTCAGACAACATCTGAGTTTGTGTGAAAAAATCCAACTTTTATACAAGGCAGTGATAAATTTGTACAAAGGTCCACAAAGAGCTACGGGAATTTATTCAGAGATTGGAAATCGATATGTAATTAGCTACTGTCGAACGCATTCTTTTAAGAGAATCTGGTATCACTATCTTTATAATCTTTAAATTCCAAACTACGCTATAGATTTCAAATAAGATACTTCAGTCCCGATCATCCCCTCTTTAATCAACTAAATGCGTGCAAGAATATCTTTTTCAAAGGATATGTTCTGTATCAGATGAATGCAATTTCTTTTAGTGTAATGCAAAGGAGAGAAGACTACGATCATTTCCTTTATTCATGTCCTTAACAATATAATATTGTATTAGTTTACTGTACTTGTTCTTTCTTGAAAAAAAAATTGCTTCTTTGATAAGTTTACACAAATTCGTATGTGGAAGGAGTGATCGTTATGGATCACTGGATTCCAAGGTCAGGAATACCCTTTAACACAATGACAAACAATTGACGGATTATCTGATTTTTTATTACAAAGATTTTGTTGTTGATTAAAACGATGATAAAAAAATTGGAATTCCAAAACAATTAAATGCTGATATTATCAGTACACTCAAGAAGTGTCTTGTATGAATATTAACTTAAACTAGAAATATCCCTTCTTTTGGGGTGTAATAGTTAGTCTCCAGAATTAAAAAAAAGGTTGTCAGTTTACGATTATTCGCTTTCCCAGTGAAGATTTCCACTGATATTTTACGATAACAACTGTTAGAATCTTCTTCGTAAGCTAGTGTCGCCTTTTGGAAAGAGTTTTCATATGTCCCCCCTTTTAAATTCTACAGGAAACAAGTATTTTTTTTAATTTATGGCCTAACACAAACAAATACCCTAACCCTAGGGCCAAAAATGTAGAATAATTGTTAAATGTATAGAACTTTGAAGGGTAGGGTGTTGGTTGTTGTTACATATTGAATTTTGACCTTTTGCCTGAGAATAACTTTCTTCCAGCAGTTCAAGACGAAGGGGATCTATAGGTCCCAGAATATACAAAACTTGCAGTATAACATATGGGTGCCAAATATTCCCGTCAAGCCGTCGTCGAAAGTGCCCACATTACGATCACAAAGTAAAATCTTCTTGATTCCCAGCCCTTTGCCATGAAGTATAGACTTAACACTTTAGCTAATGTGAGAGTTAACAGTCTAACTAAATCCTGAAATATGCCACATTACCAAATATGCAGATCAAAACTACTGGGCAATATCTGTTGTAAGCTCAGCTATAACCGTATTCAATAGCAACCATGTGGTGGACAAGTATGCACACATTCCAGGACTACAATACATTCACTGCCAATGATCCTTGTGCAACGCAAACATGGATCGATTGACAGCTTAAATTGTAGTCCTGGAAGGTATGCATCTTGTCCACAACATGCTGGTGGATGATGTCGATTGAATTGGTCTATATTTCACAGCTAGTTTTACCCATATCGAAATGCCTTATATTACCGACATCCAACAGAAAGTCAATGTGGTAATTATTGGAAATCACCTATGTTGTATTGCATCTATAAAACGCAAATTCAGGGTAAAAATCAAGAGCTACTTAATAGTAGAGGATTCTAGAAAAAAACCAAGCAATGTGTTACAACATAGCGTTTTCTCAAAATAGCACTAAAGGAATAATATTCAAAACGAATGGGATATATTACAAACTTTTAGAAATTATTTTCTTAAACATTGTTATATTGAAAATGGAAAAGTAATACTGTAACTGTTTGAAGTTACTTGGTTCAGAAGAATAATAAATTAGAACATTATGTATTTTTTTGAGATTTTATATTAAATTTGAGTAACTGATGTGTATTGAAGATGTTGAACTTTTATTAAATTGATACAGCATAATGTCGTCAGTCAGCGGCTTACGTGATGAATGGTCATGTTTAATGATAAACAATGTAATATTATACACCACTTCCAATGTCAAACGCACCCAAAAAATGTAGCCAAATGTATAATAATGAAAATGATTAATATTATTGAGTGCATCTGGGAGGTCCTAATATAACAATATTTATATGATGCTTATGAGATCTATTAAAATGATGAGTACTGTTATGCAAATGGAAATGATGTGGTACCTTTTGAGGAGAAAGAGGAAGACATGACTCAAAGATGACGGACCGAGAAGGCGACAAAGACGAAGATGAAGACACGACAAAAGAGAAGACGCGAAGAAGAAGACCGAAGAAGAAGAAGTATGAAAAACACCGCTGGCATATGAACAAAATAACGCCAAGTGGCATGTGAATGAAATTTCACCAATATATCAATCAAGTTCGTGTTACAGTGATCCAAAATGCTCTCTTACTCTTTCCTGTCCAACGTTTGCGGCCCTGATCCCAACCCTGAACATACTTTGAATCTTAACAATCACGCACTTACAAAAATAAAATGTTGTTTGATTACAGAAGCGGTATTATCGTGTGATCCAAACCCTTGTGAACACGATGGCCAATGTGTGGATAATGTTCAAGGCGATTTTGTTGAATGCCGCTGTGTCACCCAATGGAACTGGAGTGGAACATTTTGTCAGACAGGCGAGTCAATTATTATGTCATATATGTCGAAAATTCAAAAGAAATTTCACCTTGGTATTGTCTCTTGTAATTCGAAAATAACGTGTCGATTTAAACCTTTAACAGCTCTTCCCTGTCTGACTCTTTAGCTTAGTTACATTAGTAGAATGTCCGTCTGGAGAGAGAGGTCCCACGTTCACATATAATCATGGATGGTCGGTGATTTTTCTCACGCGCTGCCATTTTTGTTAAGTGCTTACGCTTATTCTCTCTTTAGAAAGACAATGATATATATATACTTAATTAAAAAACCCAAATCAAGCCACTTTATGAAACTTATCATAAGTTTGGTAATTCATACATGTAGAGTCTGTTCAAATCTATCTAAATAATAGATGTTTACCCTGAATATCATATCCTTATGCCGACCGATACTTTTGTTTTCTTACCTTTTCCTCTTAAAAAAGAGATTTTCCTGCTTGTCTTTGTTTTCTATTTGTTTTATTTATATACTTCTGCTTTTCCCCTCTTTCTGACTGTGTCTTGTCCTTTATAATTATTATTCATCATTATTTTCTTACCTCCGTCAAACACCCCGGTTGGCAACCAAACCCATGTCAGACGGAGGCGTCTGTTCTCATAATAGTGTTACCGGTGCTTTCAGTCGGTGCTCCTGCATCAACCAATGGATGGGAACATACTGTCAACTTGGTAAGTAAGCAGGGGAAAATGACTTTGACCCGCTGTCTCAGAGAATCAGGGTGGCGATTTATTTTATTCCTCAGTTTGAAAAGCAAATGTAGTTTTCTCCACTTTGAATGTATTTTACAATTCTTTTTCTTATAGACCCATTTTGTTCCATATTTTGGCATTTTTACAATTTTTCTCCGACAACAATCGTTAGAACCAATTTTTGAGAGGTACACCTGGCATTTTTGGCAGTTGTCCTGATTTGAGGCCGAATTATTTATCGTCTGATCCAGTTCCTATTTCCTTAGTAAGCTTTTGGAACAGCCTCAAAGACACGGACATCGACAACGTTCGTGATCGCCCATGCATGGTTTATACATTTGTATATAAGAATCACCAAATAAAACTTTCTGCCGGATTGGTAATTTGAACAGCAGATTATTGTATTAGAGTGCGAAATGTTAGTAGATCGAATAAAAATTACGCAGTGACACAACAATCATTTAGGTTTGGTAAGGCATGATGGAGAAAGAGTTTAAACAGACACAGGCATATTGTCAGCAACATACAAATTCCTCAAAGTAGCTGAAATGGATGGGGACTTCCTCTGAACACTAAAGGAAACTTCCTCTTTTCTCCACAATGGTGATTACTACAGGGTGAGTCGTAAAATTGACCCTGATTGTGTCCCCATTTTGCATTTTTAAATAAAAATATCTAACACTGTGGTATCATCGGAAAGCCTATTTCTTATCTTTAATTTTGCTGCGAAAGATCATACAATCGTTAAGTATATACAATACTTTTAAATCTTAAATGGTTGTCAACGATGTCTGCTCCTTCATATGGTATGATTCATTAAACCTCCAGAAACGATATGTATTTATTTACTTTATTACTTTAGTTTTCCAATAGATTGTTATGAATGATGTGCCGTAGAAAGGTTAAGAAGGCATCGATGGTGAATTGTGACTGAATTTTAATGGGATTAAATAGCTTCACATTTATTCTGCAGTCCAAGAAAATAGCCTCGCTTTCTTCTGGACACTGCCCATCTAGCCAAATGACTTTGACAACGGTAAAATTTTTAACATTGGTCACTTTGACGTCATTTTACCACGTTAAAAAGACACGTGAATGTGTAGACACTTTTTTCACGTTTTCCAAACGTTTTATAAGAACATTATTAAAACGATTGAGAACGTTATCAAAACTTGGGCTTTAAAACGGAATAACGATTTAAAAACGTTCTAAAACGTTATGAGAACGTGCAAAACATGTGATTAATGCCTAATTAAACGCTAATAATTAGAGAAAAAGTAATCTGTACTTATTCTGATCTGTAGGCCTTATATTCAAGGAAATCAACATCAAGCATATTACACAAAGTTGGGTTTGACAGAACACAAATTACTCACCTGTACTGGGAATTGAACCTGGTACCCTTCGCGTGGAACACCAATACTAACGGTTACACCTGCTAGACGACTCACAATTTAAGGGTATTTATATTTATATAGTTCGAGTGTACAGAAGACCGCCTGTGAGGGCGGAGTGCGTTGGCCAATGCGTATACGCTGAGGACTCGACGCAAATGAGGAAAAAGCCCGCGAAACAGAAAATAAGGGCAGCGGAAGAATAGGACAGTGCGCATGCTCCCGTTAGTTTATATATGATTTTTACCTTTACAAATAAATAAACGGGGTAATTCTTCCGCTGCCTTTTAGACAATTCAACAAATAATCTCTGGGAAATACTATACATCTAGAATGTCATAACTTACTTCTATCTGTGTCAAAACCCCTTTCTTATTGGCATGTTTTTAATATAAGAACGTTATGGACACGTTTTGCGACTGTCTGCATATTACGTCGTCAGAACGTCTACACAACGTTTCCAAAGACCACTCATCCAGGTAACATATCCCGTTTTCAAAACGTGTAAAAGACGGCTTTTTAGCACGTAATTATTACGTGGGACGGTTGTTTGAACTTCAAAACGTTTTGTCAAAACGGTTTCTCAACGTTTTTGACTGTTTTGACCACTTTGTAACGTTTGCAAAGCGTCGAGAAACCGTTATGTGTTAGCCTGGGTGATTTCCTCGCTGACGCGTTCTTTTTATGTAGAATCCGTGGACAGAGCGCAAAACCGACTACTTAATTCAAACGACTGTATCCAGTCCTATGCTAACCGATGTGAATGATCTTTGCAGCAATTAAAGATTGACCTAAGCTTTTCAGATGAGCCACAGCTTTGCTATATTTACTTGAAAATTCAAATGGGCGGACACAATCAGGGTCCATTTTTTTGACTCATCACCCTGTAGTAAACACAGCTTTACACCAATGAATTATCTAATCACCCCTATTTTAGCAGGGCCTTATATAGTTTCAAGTAGTCATTTGGTCCATTTCTAGCTTTTTCTGTGTGATTTTCAGTCTACAGATCTTCGTTTTAATGGCTAAATTTACATACCACTACACTGAGTCACGAGTCATCAAGAACATTTAGCAACGATAACAAAATAAGAAAGGTTATGAACAAGTCTGAAGGATTTAACTGACGGATATTTTCGTACGCGGGTCAGTTGTGCAAACCGCAGCCGATGAATAAAACCCCCAGATGGTTTTTATTACAAAATTACCTTATTTAAATACCAGAAACTGTTTTAGCTTATTTCAGGTTCGGTGAAGTTACAAACATGTAACGGCAATACAACCATGCAACCCATCATAGGGGGGGGGGGGCCTACAAACTTTTAGGCGCCCTCTTAAATCGTGCCAGTGTCCATTTAATTATGTAAGTTCTTTTTCTTTTTGCTCTTTGCGTATCTAAATCTTCAAAGATTTTGTTTTTAAAAAACATCCGCTATTGAAAGTTTGGGCACAAAAGTATTAGACTTTTTAGGTGAAATTTAAGAGATATAATTCCTCCTGATATCGTTAAAATAAAAATCAAAAATAAATATAATAAGAATCCATCACCCAAGTCAGCATTATATAGAGTACAATACGATCAATCTAATTCAGTGACTGTATAGTACATGTAACAAGGCATGTTTATGCACCCGGTCAAATTTACATATTGCCAAGCTTAATCAATTGTGGTGTCTAGGTTAAATTGTAATACTATATTCGAATTTTTTTATGATTTCAATTGAAAAACGTCATTCCAGAATAATTTCTGAATTGATGTACATATTTCAAGGAAAGTGACCTATAGATTTCACCTAAAACCATACATTTTTAAGGTAAATTTGCTAATAGTGAAAATAATTTGCAGAATTTGGCGGTGGATCTTTTCATAATTTTTACAATCTTCAAAGCCCCAAATTTTACTACCATATAGTAAACGTTTTGAACAGGCACGTCAATTATGAAGTTGAATATCAATGGGAACTTAAATTTTCTGGTTTTTTAATGAAATTTATCGGCAAGTTTCTTTTTAGTTTTTGATGAAGTGCCTATTGAGACTCTTCTTGCCAAAGTATGTGTAATCAAAGCTACATTATATCTTCTAATTACCAAATTTAAGTCTATGAATATTTCTTGTTTTAACTTTATGGGGCAAACACACGCCAACAAATGTTTTGATTTTTCAAGTTAACCTAAAGATCCCAATGCATTGACAGCAAATTGCATATTTCGGCCTGACTCGCAAACAGAATGGTATCGTCAGCATAGAGAAGAGAAAAATTGTAATATCCTCCAAATCCATTTCTCTCGCCAACATTGTTGGAAGGTTACTAAGACCTCTGTATTTTTTTTTAGACAATTTCATTTTCTCTACTTCATCCAAACTAGAAAGAAAAGAGAAATGGTGATAAATAATCCCCCTTGAACGACCCCGCCCCACGAGGGATATCAAGAGATAACTTACCATCAAGCTTATTTAGCAATTCATTAAATAAATATTTTGGAAGAGGTTGGTGGAATATTTCCATAGTAAATGCCTAAGCAGTTCATCAATACGTTTGGAAATCCCCATATGCCCAAATCGAGCAGATCGTTGGTCCTACCCCCCTGCCCCGGTCAAACCAAAACTTTAGTCTCCTACGTTCATGGACGGGGGTATGGGTCGAGAGGTGTTCTTCTCACAATGTCTCATAAAGTGGCAGCCCAAATCTGTTTAAAAACTTCTGTACATGAAAATACACAGCTCGTAGACAAAAACAAACCCGCAAACTGTGACAAAAACAACGTAACGCTGAAGGTTTTACTCTTCAAATGAAAACAGTTGGGCGGAATAGTGACTCGTTGGACCATGAAAACATTTGGCTGATATAGGACCGTTTGGACGCATCCAAGACATGATAGAGCCGGGCCATATGGCATAGAGGAGCATGGAGTTCTCTATCAATATAATCATCCATTCTACAGGCTACAGGCAAGGCTACATTTATACAGGGAACTTTACGCGTTTACTGCGGTCGTTTTTGTTGACATTGGTCCGCGGCACGACGTAAAGGCCAATAATAATGCATTGAAAAGCCTTAGCAATCAAGCACCGTATTACTTATGACTTGGTCGACGCAGTGCTGCGTCGGAAGGCAATTACATACACTACCCTAATGGCGCCAGTATTTATCATAGCACCCCTACTTGTACTTGTTATTTATCCTATTTATCTCTCTCCGCAATTCGCTGTTCTTATTTTGGAGATATTCTTGTCGAAATTCGTGCTACACGATTTAACTTATGTAATGTCGTCATAACTAAAATTGAGGGTGATTCCGAGATGTGAAAATCAAACGATTTGAATAATGACCTCTCTACATGCCCCGAAATTCAGTAGACCTCCGTTGTACTAGCTACATTCACTGAATGCTGAATCCGAGGCTGAACTTCAAGAGTAAAGCTAAAAATTATATTTTTTGGACGAATTACGCAGCAAAATCCGGCTTATGAAATGACAATGTCTGGATGGATGGATATGTGTGTATGTCCGTGTGTGTGTGTCTGGATACAAAAAAGTCAACATTTTGCCCAATATCTTTTTTTTTTCTCAGATGGGCTTTAAGACTAGTTTTAGTTCGCACGCGGCAATGCAACCCTAAATATACGAGCAAATCAGACGCATTCTAAGTGACAGGAGGAGATTTTTTTAGGATATGAATTTCTCTCAAATTGCACAGGATCGATTGTAGACCACCTACCAAGACCGTTCCGAAGGTTTATTGAACAAACAAGTACAAAAGAAAACAGCAAACCTTGTTTTGAACTTGCCTGACTATCATGCTATCGTAATTGTCCCCATAGAACACCGTGCTTTGACTTTCTGTAGTGCACGACAGAAAGTACTAAATCATCATATTATTACATAAAGACGGCGTATTCGGCTTATTCACTTCAGGTGTGATCTAATACATTGGAAAGCATTCCAAATATGCAAAAAACCCAGGTTAAAAAAAATTGGGGGCACTTCTTTCTGGAAATCTCCTCATGTCTCTTTAATCGGAATGACGTTTTCGTTATGGACCGCTCTATTTTAGGTTTGCAGAATAGTGTACTTAAAAACGTGTAGCAGCAGATTTACTGAATTCACAATGCAACTCAGATAAAGTTACTCACCCAAGGTGTTGCTAATTGCTAATGTCCTTATAATACAAATCATCGACAGTGATTTGCAAAAAAAGGCTTAGAAATAAACAAAATATACATCTGCAATTTGCTTTCACATGTGGAGTAATGGCGCTAGTATTGATTGTTGTTGTCGTCACTGTTGTGGAACTATACAATTATATGGAAGGATTTCCACTGAATTTTGTATCTCAGAATTACTAATTATGAATGCATCTATTATGATGAAAGACCTCAGGTAGATGTGTGCCTTGTTTTACGAGCGAGGATAATATGAAACAATTTTTATTAGCTCCGAATATTTGCGAAACCTTTTTTCTTCGGACCCTATTCATTTACACTGCTACAGGTTATTGTATACGGAAGTGCTTCTACCATGATGTGAGTACGCTAAAATAAAAACGTTCATCATGGTAGAAGTTCCTCTTACTAGATGAGCTGGAGTAGCCTAACTTAGGTATATTGTAGGAAGGCACAAGCCGGGGACAGAAACCATTTGACGAGCGTCTACTTCCTGGTTCTCTGCGTATTTACTGCAGAAAAAAATGCACTTGTCTCTGATTGGCCACCGAAGTGATCTGCTGTTGCTGGGTCACCGATCACGCGTCATACGCTTTGATAGCTCCACCCCCCCTTTACAACCAGGTGGTACACACTCGTCAAAGGGTTTCTGTCTCCGAGTATAACCATGTAATTCATTCCCCCAGGGTCCTCCCCTGGATCTGACAGGGGGTGGGGAAATGTCAAAAAAGGTCAACGTTTCACAAAAAAGGTCAACATTTTGCCATATCTTTATTTCTGGATGAGCTTGAGTACCGTAGCCAAATTTATACTCTCTGTCATAATTCCTTTTCTCTGTGTCAACACTACGCCAGTATTCCTGCCACACAGAACCATGACAACGCGTAAAGGAAATGGGAAAGAATTTAGCATTGTGCCACCACCTAATGAATTCATGAATTCGGCACCCTCAACGGAAAAAACTGCATGTTGAAGGATGTGGTGGCAGAATACCGAATTCATACCAGGAAATGCATAGTCTGCGCGTTACACCCAGCAACCTCGCACACGTATGTTGACGCCCATTTCAGAAAAGGAATTGTGACGGCGACTATAGAACTGTAGGAGGGCACAAGCCCCTACTAACTTGGGGCCCCACTCATGGATTTTCATGAGTAAACGCTTGATTTGGCCCTCGGGCAGGCTGGCGGGGGTCTCCCTTGGCCTGATGTTCACACATCATTTTTTTTGCATATTTGTACCTTAAAATCAGCTGAAAAGTCACTCTTTTAATGCACATGTTTTGATCTTTTTCACACTTGAGAAAAACAGCATGATTGATGTATCAGATGGAATGTTCCATTACAAAAAGGGGTGTGCTTTGCGGAGCTCATTGTACACACTCGCACTCCTCCCTATTTCTATATGCCTACCCACAAAGTGATCAGAAATCGAATACTGCAGGGCCATAAACATTGTTTAGAACTGGCTCTCAACCAATCACAACGCGAAACGCCTCATGATGTGTGAACCATTTAATTCATTCCCCCAGGTTCTTCCCCGGGGCTGACAGGGAGTGGGGAATGTCAAAAGGTCAACATTTGGACAAAAAAGCAACATTTGGCACAAAAAAGGTAACATTTGCTATCTCTTTTTCGAGATGACTGGAGTAGCACACTAGGTAATTTTGTAGGAGGGCACAAGCCCCTACTTTCCATTATTCCCCCCCCCAAGTCCTCCCTTGCATTGACAATTGAATTTGTTACATTTGTAAAGGTGCTGGTTGTAATCCCTCCATGGCCAGAATGAGGAGCGTTCGTATCGCATGCAAGATGGATCATTTGGTAGGTTTAAAACTGTACTCAGGGATGACAGGAACACATGTACTTAGGTCAGAAAATAAGGCAACAAACTTTTGCTACTTTATTTTTGATTCTTTTTGAGTGTGTTGTTCGCTGTAGAAAGATTAAAGGGGCTTTTTGGTTTAAAAAAAGAAAAAACCTAAAAAATTCCCCCCCCCCCACTTAACTATGAAAGGTTAATTTTTATATTACCTAACTGTTGTCCTTTGAGGGGAATCCAAGTTTTATTTTTCTTTCTGTCCTTAAACCTGACCAGAAATTACAGCTGATAGGGCCTATGGGGCCGTACTAAAAAACATTTGCTCTTAACATCAAACGCACCCTCAGATCAACTAACTTTTGAAATCACCAACCCCACCACCACACCACCACACCACAACCAACAACAAACAACAACCCAACACACACCACCACACCACCCACCACCACCACCAAACTATCAAACAAATCTAGTATCATAAGACAATCGCATACCTACCTTTAAAATACCTTTAATTTAAAGCCTTGACTTCCTAGCTACTCGGACATACTAATTTACATTTATGTTATCACCGCTGTTGGTTGTAACCCTAACCATGTCAGAATGAGGAGTCTGTGTGTCCCAATGCGGACGGCTAATTTGACAGGTGCACTTGGTGTTAATGATTGGACAGGACCAATGTTTACATTAGGTAAGTACATATAGGAAGGAAGTAAATTTCAATAAAATGCCTGAATTTGGGGGAAATGCTTAGCATTCATGATAAACCGTGCTGCAGGGGCGGGCGCCATGGGGGTGGAAGGGAGGGTTGGCCATCCCCCTGAGAGTTTTCAAAATTGAGGAAATACAGGGGTTTTACGCATAAATTGCGCAAAAATTAGGGGTTTTTTTTTTAACAAAATTCGTTCCTTTTGGTCTGTTTCGCCCATGACATCTTGCAGTTGTGTCCATTGCCCGATTCACTGTACCCACAGTGCCATTCAAATAGTGCCTAGACCCTGTCATGCGTACTATGTTCTTAACGCATAGGACATGAGAAAACTCCCGTCCGTTGCGAGGAAAGTGCTCAGGGAGTTTTGTCTTCGTAGAAGCTCTAATGTAGAAATAGTATCATCAATAAAAGATGTGATTTATTGATAGAACATTCCGAAAAATCCGAAAATGGTTCTTTTCATAAAGCTGGAATTTTTGGTTAGGTAGAATGCTAACTCTATGTTACAATCCCATGATTCTGTGCAGATCACGAAGCGCCATGTACAACGGTTATACCTATACTCTTTCGTAGAGCTGACAACAAGATAATCTTATTTTCTATAAGGTGGTGTATTTGGGGTTGACAAACGGTACTGAAAATATCACGCACGCCTAATTCCAAGTCTTCCACATGTTGTAAAACAGCCAATTGCCAATGTTACAAGCACACAGTGTGTGGGTAATGCACCACCATAGCATTTCATTGATCATGATTGTGTGCCCTGTAATTGGGAATCATTTACATCATCAAACTTATAATGGATTTTGTGTCACAACTATTCGGTTGGGTGGTCAAAATGTCGGGTCCCGTTTACAGTGGCCCTAACGCCTATGATGTTTTCGCCCCTCATATGTTTTATGCTGGCGCCGCCCCTTCTTTGCTGGAGGATGGCAGAACTAGGGAACCACCCACACTTTCAGCAGGTGGATGCCTGATGCAGCATCGTTGGTGATTTGTGATGACACTCTGTAACATGTTTGCATCCCTAATTTAATGGATACATACAAGTTTGTTTTTGCTATGAATAGCTAGAGTATTGTTGACATTGCAGGTGCTCCTGGCTGTAATCCTAACCGCTGTCAGAATCAGGACTTTGTAGACCAATGCATTGGCCTTTGATAGTTGTGTGGAGTGTGCCAGTGTATGGACAGTAGAACTGTGCAGTGGTAAGAAAATTAAGTCATGAGATTTTACTCAGCTACTACTTCATATTGGACTTCCAGGATAATCCGGCGTTTTTTACAAGAAATACCATAAGGCAATTTTAAGGTCATACATACTTGAATCGGTAATCTCTTGCGTACCGAGAGAACGGTGTAAGGCTCAATGGACCTCCGACAGCCTTGCCCAGCATAGTAATGGGCTGTTGAAGACCTTGAAGCCAATCCAGTCCCTAAAGCTTGACAACAATGTTTGAGGGGGGAGAGACCCGTGGCGTGAGTCACCCAATCCATGCAGCACTTTGCCCCCTTGGGGATTCTTTCCCTTCTTTTTTTCCTTTTCTCCCTGAAAAAATAGCAGTGTTGCGCACATGCGCCAATTTACATTGAAAAAACAACATAGGCCTATCTAACAATTTAAATTTAAAAAAAGAAAAAACCTAAAAAATTAAAATTTCCCCCCCCCCGATTTCTCGGTTTACGCCATCACATTTTTCAAAGAGGTTTTTGCTAATTGTCTGATTTATGAATCCACTTCTCCTGATACAAAAAAATTTAAACATCCTCCCGGCTTTCATAGATAATTAGTTGGGCGCCTAGGAACCCCCCCTTGGGCACTACGGAAGTGAAAAAATCAAGATATTTTACTAATTAAAAAATTAAGTATTAAATCTTGGGATTTATTTGCTTGATATATACCTGAGGAGGTAATTAATTAATAATTAATAATACTTATATCAAATAACCTTTATATGCTATAGCATCAATTTTATTTTGTCTGCCGTGCTCTATGTGTAAGTCCTATGGGAAAAAGGAGATTTGGAAGTTTCAAGAGAAAAAGACAAATTATAAATTTTGGATATATTTTGCAATGATTATTTAAGTTGGGTTTCTAGAGTAGATGTAATGAATTATTTTGGTTCAAAACCTTATTATTGGAGTTGCTGAGGATGGAATGGTGCGACCCACCTGTTTCGAAGAGTGACAATTTCATTGGCCATAGGTCATAGGTCAAGGTCGGATTTTCATTTTTATTGTGGGTATGTGGTTCTTAACGTGACCCCCATTTATTTGTGTTAGTTGCATGATCAAACTCCCACAGGAAAGTGGTTATCTGGGTTGGGTCCCTAAGGAACCCCCCCCTCCCCTTGGGCACTACGAAGTTTTTTTTAGTCGGCTGGGCCACTTAATTGTAAGGCCATCTGGTCAGATGGGGTTTGGCCACAAGTACAACGTTAACCGGTGAGTGTGGTTGCAGCTGATCACATCATAGCCTCCCCTTCAAGGCCACCAATGGTCCTCAGGTCTGGTGGAATTTGATGGCCCACCAAGGAAAGGTTGACCTCACAGTGGTTTTGAATTTAATGGTCCTGTTTTCAATTAACATATGAGCAGAAGAAGTAGTATTTAAAGTTGTATGCTAAGAGTACATATATTACTCTTGTAAATCTTAGATCATTGAGAAGCTATCACAAACTATGAATTGTTTTATTGATTAAATGGATTGGGCGATAAATGGGTCATTTTTTCTTTTCATTAGGGTTGGTGTGTTTGTATTCTATTTATCATCTCAAACTTAAATGACAAATTTTTTGCTTCAGGTCAAGCAGTGGAGGGCGGCCAGAAATCCAAATTTCCGACGTCACAGTGGTTTTAACACGTAAAAGCGCAAT
This sequence comes from Ophioderma brevispina, assembly GCA_023653785.1. NCBI lineage: Eukaryota > Metazoa > Echinodermata > Ophiuroidea > Amphilepidida > Ophiodermatidae > Ophioderma > Ophioderma brevispina. Next base: position 18,241 of record JAMKCH010030719.1, on the reverse strand, counting down.
CTTGACGAAAAAGTCTGAATTTTTTTAAATGTTGTCAAGGAATATTTTCTTATTCGCAAACCGTTGGAGATAAGAATCAACTCCACTGTAAAGGGGTTATTTCTGAATTTGTTTGTATGAATAACGAACGAGGACGAGTTCGTATGTGTGTCATGGGAGCATCCAGGATCGACCCACATCAAAGCACTCAAATTGGTGTGTGGTTTTGCACTCCGTACTGCTGTAATTTCTTTTGACATTTTTGGTGAGGTCCTATAATGAATGAGGCTTGGCCGCCACCAAGGGCCTGGGGTTCCAAGAAAAAAGTGTGCAGCGCCCCTTCTTGTCATGTCCTTTATTTTGAGTTGGGAGTGGATTTGGAAAAAAGCCCAAAGAAAATCCCTCTAATAACTCTTTTCACAGGTATTTGGTAATGCTTTTGATGTCTATTATATGATAGATGGAGCCAGATAGCTGCTTTTGAAAGTTACATGGTAATTGGACATTGCGTTTTTCTTAAAAATTAACAAAAAGTAATTTTGCCCTCCGTATAGCCTACTCCTAATTAAAACTACATTTAATTTAGATCAGACATACTATTAAGCAATGGTCTTTGACAGCTGAAGCATGCACTGGTCACTCCGTGGGTGATGGTGGTATATGTGTTCCTGATGATGATGGAAACCTTTGCCTCTGCCGATGTTTGGAAGGCTTTGGGGGGAGATCTTTTGTACTATGGTGAGAGGGTCTGAAAAGAAGGCAGAGTGTAAAATACTTATATGATAATTTTTCCAGATCATTGTAAGTTATAAGGAATGTGTTCTTCATCCTTACAGATAAAACTGGCACATTTGAAAAATAGTGGGTGTCCCTCTAGTTTTTCAAAATTTGATATTTTTGCATGATTGTAAAGCTTGTATATACATCAGCCCTCACTGAGATTATTAAGCCTGGAATCCGTGCGCTACGGTAAAACCGAAAATTTTATAATTAATGTCACGGGAGACATTAATTTCGCAGATGATTCATAAATGTGTGATAACACAAGAAAACCACATGCCAGAACTTTGATTCTCACGGCATGCACCTTGTTTTGACCAATCTTGACCTTCTTTTGTTTTTAATCTCAGTGAGTACGAGTCTACGATAATTCATGTAATAGACATATTGTTGATTGAAGTTGCAGCAAACTTAAAAGTTAGCCGTACAATAACCTGATGTCTTCTATACCCTTATTAATGTCACTTCTTCTGCTTTTTTGTATGTTAGTTTCTTTATATGTAAAGTATATTTCTCTTCTTCCTAGGTCCTAGTCTATCATTTGCGAGCAATTGAAGAATATTTGATATTTTAATATGAAAATAGTGCCAGTGCCGCTTTATGCACTTGTCAATTTCAAGCCCGGCCCTGGGGGCCCGGGCTAGCGGGGACTTCATCTCCGGTAATGTTCTTTTGCTGTCGTGACACCGCCGCATTTGTCCCCGCTAAAGTAGCACGGAATCCCGGGTAACCGGGCTTACATTTTTTGTACATCCCTCGCTATGTCCCGGTCCCTGCTAGCCGGGCTTCGTTGTGAAAATCCCCGTATATTCTCGTGCAATGGGGGCGGGGACTATTTTAAAACTCTGTACAATCCCGCCTCGGTCCCGGCTATGTGACAACAGGTCTAACTATATAAAATCATACTACCTTTTGGATCGCCGGAGGGTCAGAACCGAGCCGAATTTCACCACATCGGAAATTAGTGGTTTTGAGAAACCAACCTCGTTTAGTTGGTTTGTTTAAAAAAAATTCACATTATCCACGGCGATATCGGACCACTAAACAATAGCAGAGTAATATCAAAAACCCTGCATCATATCTGCCAACGGAAAACTTCAACCAAACAACAAGATCATCATGGTGAATTGTCATTTTGTTTGGGCCCTCTGTTATAGTAGACTTCTTTGCTTATTTAAAACTCTTACATATATGCCCATGCGTACTTGTGTGGTGTGCAGTGGCGTAACATACCTTTGCAAATGGGGGGCAAAGGGGTGCAAGGCATTTTTTTGAGGGGGCTAATTTGGGTCCTTCTCCATAGACACTGTACAAAAAGGTCATTTCATTTGGGGGGCTGGCGGGCAAGGGTTACGTTGAAAATATCGATCCTCGAATTAGTTTGATATCTCGATCCGTGGAACGACGTGCGTGATAGCTTGCCTTTCACGACAGGGAAGAGATCGGACTGCATGGTAGCTATATAAAATGGTGATAATACTACAGATTTGACGGCGATACTGCCTCCCTGATAGCCTGGTTTTATATGGTGAGACACATGTGTTAATGTCCCCGTTTATGTCCGGCGGAGCCGGAAAAGTTTTTTTGTACCTCCCGGCTTAAGTTCCAGCTATCATCAATGGAATTGTCCGGCAGGCGGGACAAGAATAACGTACATTTCCCGCCAAGTCCCGGCTAACATCCCGTCTTGCGGGCAATACTTTTTTGATACTCCCCGGCTATGTCCCGACATATACCCCGCTATGTCCCGGACCCCCAGGGCCATGATTGAAATTGACAGGTGCATTACAGTTAGTTCACATACCCTCACTTCAACTGTGGTTTGTGGTGAGATGTGTTTCCCGAACTTACAGTCCTCTACCCACATACTGCATCAGGTACGCAATAAGTTAAATTTACTTTAACTGGATTTGCATTAAGTTGCGGCAACCACTGATTATTGCTATATCGGCAAAGCAACCACAGTGCAGTGAGGGTGACCGGACCTTAATACATGCATGCCTTTCAGTTTGAAACAAAAACTGCAGAATGTCAGCATCCTTGACTGTCTGTAACAGAGAAGTGAACCTTACCAGTAAGAATAATATTGGTTCTCCCTTTCTTTTTATCCCCCTGGCTTGAAAGCAATTGGGTATTGCCGAGGGTGCGGCATGTCCGGATGTATGAATGTGTGTGTTCCATATTGGTTAGCATTTTCTAATCCAAGGTAGGTTTTCTTTTTTTCAGATCTCCTTCAAAAAGTTGAAGTCTGATTGAAACCAGACTTGTGGGTTAAGGTGCAATAGGGCCTTTCATATGTCATGATGTCAAAGGTCATTTGACAAGGTCAAAGTTCATCATGAGGTCCAATTTTCCATACTGCCATCTTGCCAGGGGGATGACTCAAGTTTACTTGCATTATTTTTTTACAAAATATAAACACCCAATAATTTTCACATTTGGATGTAAGTGTTTCAGTAATTGTCCATTCCCGTGTGTCTGAATATTTTTCTATGGCCATTGTGTCCCTACACAGAACAGGCAGTATGTATTGCTGGGTGACCCTCCTATGTCACGCCTTGATGGCGGTTTCATTGACACATGGCGGAATGCCCAGTACGTGCTCACAAAAGATTGTGTAGTAGATCCTCTCCACATTCCAAGTTATTCACAGAACCAGAAGTATACACAGAACCCTCAAGCGCTCTACAAAGGGAACTTTACCTCACAGTACAGGACCCAAAACAGGAGCCACTTGGTATGTCTGTAATCTAGTTTTATGTAATACTTTTTGTGCAAACAACTGTTGGAGTACAAATGTGAAAAGCTTGTTTATTGTGGCACATAAGTATATATAATGTTTGTATTAAAGTTGTTTTATTAATAATAATATAATATAATAATCTTAAGATTAATATAGCGCTCTACAAAGGAACACAAAGCGCGTTACAGAAACAATGCAACTTAGAGGCGCAGCAGCTTAATAACATCGCCAATTGCAACATTCACACACACCGAAACACATACTTTAAACTAGGACAATGAAGGGGAATGAAGTCCAGTTTTTCCCAGTACCAAATTGTTCCACATAAAAGTACACAAACATTTAGACTCAAAAATGAAAATGTTGCAAATCTAGGTTTTTTGTTTTATTATTTTTATAATTAGGCCTTCTACCTTAATTCGTGTTTGAGTTTGTAGCTATTTTGTGTTCGCACTATTAACGTGCCCAGGTTCCCATGCGCTTGCGCTTGCCAATGCCCATGTGCATTATGCCATTTTTTGTTTCTTTTATAACCATAGCCCTGGTCATTGCTTTAGCATTAATAAAGACAATTGGTCTGGGAGCATCATTTAGTTTCTTGGTTAAACTTTGATTACTGCTGTATAAAATAACTTAACCAACTTGTCTTTTTATTATTATACCAGTACGTGCAGAATCTATAACTTAAATCGAGAAACTAAGTCACAAAATTACCCAACTGAAGTAATACATTTGCAATTTGCTATATTTAGTATCTCCCAGGAAAAAGAAGGGCAACACCAATTGTTTTCATCTATATAAAAAAAGAGCACTGATGATGAATACTTGTTACAGTAATTTATGTACAATGATTTTTTTTAAGAAAAAAAGTAATATTTTCCTCAATAGGTATCAACTTTTTCTTTATATCGAAAAATTTAAAAAAAGACATCTCCAGCATGCCAATATTTAATAGGAAGGAACTTAATTCCCAGATTACCCATTTTTTGCAGGTCTGCGTGAAGCCAACTTCAAAAGTTTTAAGGAAACATTAAATTTATTTGATAAATGTGGGGACCCAAAATATTTTTTTCCTAAATTTCCGACATCTTCCACTCCCACTTTGGTATAAATGTTGATCATGTCCTTAACCACGCCTGAATTAAAGGCACTACATGTTTGCCTAATCAGAATTAAAAAAATTAATAAAAATCAATTTTTACATGGTGTTAAACATAAAGTACTCTAACATACCCCACACAAGTGATAAGAACCAAAAGCAACCAATAAAGACAAAATCAAATCTTTAGCCATGTACTGTCCCCGTACGTACCCTTTCTACAACACGTCATTGAATGGAGATCCCTATCTTTGAACCTACTGCTGTTTTCCATTTCTGTAATTGTTCAGTTTGCATAATAAATTATTGAATTGCTCACAAACTTCTCCCTTCACTTTTAAGCTGCTTTTGCAAATTTCAAATATTTTGACACCTTTCGGTCGAATCACTGATGTGGTCTTTAAAGGAAACAAGAATATCTCTGATACAAATGTTTCTTTTATCATTTTCAATTTGTTTGGGTTGTAGAACACCTCACGGAGAACGTTCCAAGGTTATTGACACCGGGAAAAACAAAAAAAAATGTCATTCTGGCCTTGCCTGCTGCCCTGATCAGTCCTATAGAGCAGCATGCTCTTATTGATTGATTGATTGATTGATTTTTGTCTTGCATACCGAAATAATTATTAAATCATCCTTGGTTTGATTTACATAAGATGGTGTTTTGACCTACTCCTACGGTGTGATATAATACATTCATCAGAATCTAAAATAGGCAAAATCTTAGTTTAAAAAAAAAAGTGGTGCTTTTTCTGGAATGTCCTTGAGTCCTTTAAAAGACAGTAGCAAATTGTAAAGTGTAAACAATGTGTGTGGTGAATTTACCGGATAATTTAAACCAAGCCAAACCATTGTGTAATTGTCATACTCGCAAAGGAATACATACTTCTTTTTATATCTTCTAACCCTACGACTTTTGATTTCTTTCATAAATAAAGACCTGAAGAGTGAATGTAAGGGTTTCCCTGCTATACCACCTTTTTTATGTGGAATAGTAACTTTAGAATTAATAGAACTTATCTGGTAAGTTTTTTACTACTTTTCTGGGCAATTAGGCCAGTCAAATTATGAGAAATAATGACTTAACCTGAAACTTTTTGCAACAGACTAAATTTCTTCAAAATTGTATTGAGACTACCTTCAGAAACAACATATCAACTTTGACATAAAATCAAAGCATTTTTAGAAGGAGATACTTATATGTATGATTCTAGCAGAATCTATGACGAAGCGAAACTCAGTTCAATGTACGCGAGGATCAAGTAAATGATACAACTCGAGAGGATTATTAGACAAGTATTATATAGAATTACGGCTGCTTGAAACTCTAAAATTAAAGACTGGAATACACTCGTTTCTCTGGTATCCACATAAACACAGTCCTCTGTGGTCACGTGGTGGGTCTCACGCCTGGATGGTGGGAGGACCGGGTTCAAGACCGTGTATTTTTTGTTGTTATTTAATTCGATGTTCGCCAGTTTCTCCGAGTTTCTATATAATACTTGTCTAAAATCGAAGCAGTGAAAAATATGGTTTTAGGAGCAAGGTCTATGCAGAGGTCAAAATATGGAAAGGGTTGAAATGTGTTTGAAAATATACCAGCATGTTCATCACCATTCAAAGATTAAAATAGGTAAAGTTTACTAAATATGCAGGTTGTAGTTCAAGTTTTGTGAGGCAAAATAGGTTAGAGGTCACAATGAGGGTCAAATCTCAGATTTATCTGTTTGTTATAAAAATGGTGTCATATTGTTCGTCTAATGGTACAGGAACCAAAACTATACAGGTTGCACCATCAGACTATGATTTTTATTGCATAATTAGAATGCAAAAATATGACTGGGGTCTTTAGGGTATGTGGGAAATTACCAGCTATAACTCTGTAATTACAGTTTCATATTGAACCTTTCAATCAAAGAATCCATATACATTTTCTTATATCTAGTGTGATCAATGAATGATTTACAACCAGTTTGAACAAAGTTGGATCATTCTGTAAATTTTACCCCAGGATGACCATGAACTCTTATATGCATATTGTACTAAACCTATAGATCATAGAGAGGGCAAACTACATTTCTTAACCATAGGACTAGAGCCTGATAAATTGGTTTATCTTTTAAATCAATTTGAACCATTACATTGGCTTCCCAAATGATCACAGGTCATTTGAATTGAGCTAAGACTAGGCTTATTTGGACTCATTGGAATGCATTTTTCATGCTGAAAATGCATAATTAAAAAAAAATTGAAAAAAAAAAAGAGAAAAAGTTTAAAGGTGCAATGAGAGATTTCAAATAACAGGTGTCCCTAAGAAATGTGAAAATTCTGATTTTGGCACTGGTGTAAAGCTTTCCTTCAAAAATATCCCAGCTGAGAACTGTTTTTTGGTACATAAATTGTGAAATTTCTAATTTCCTATAGGAGCAAATAGGAAATTCAGCCTATGTTTTCTATTGAAATAGAAGCATATACAAATCACCTTTTGTTTTCAATTTAAGTTATTTCTGTAACCAAATAAAAGATACCGTATTGTTCCTAATAAACGCCCAGGGGGCGGTGCATTTTTCAAAAGGGAGGGCGTTTATTACAATCAAAAATGGAAGGTCTAAAATCCCGCAAAAATCACCTTACACATGCTTATTTTCGCTGATTACCAAAAAAACCAACGAGCAGGCGGGCACTGTTTTCGCACCTACCGAGGTCAAAGATCCATACTAATTAAACTATTACAACTGTGCACAACAGCGATTATGATACGGATTACGACAGGCCCGACCATTAAATCATGTGATTTAGGTAAGCTTAACTCATTTTCTTGAATTGTTTTATCCAAAAATCGTAAGGGGGCGTTTATTAGAGCAGGGGCGTTTATTAGGAACAACACAGTAGGTAATCTGTTGAGTGTCTAATCTATATGAAGTCACTACATATCACAGAAAATATGGATGACCTGAAATCTCTCTTTGCACCTTTAATCTGTTAGATATAGTTGCCTGCAAGGGCCTAAAGATTTTGGGGAAAAAATTGAAATTGTACTGATTGGTACTGAAAATGACGGAAATGTGTAGACATTAACTACTCCAGCAAGATTTCCAAAAGGAATACATACAAAATGTTTGGGACCCGGTATGGGAATTTGGCAGGAGATTTCTCTGGAATGTAGATGCTTCATTCAGAACACGGAAGAGTTCAGTAGGTTTCTACTGTTTTGCAATGATCTTTCCATGAAAATGTTGAAGAGCAATAAAGATATTTGTATGATAAACAATCCTGTAGATTCTCAGACTGGGGAATGTCTTCGAGGTTTCATGGAATGGCATGTACAATGTTGAGATACGTGTTGATGGTACTTGGAAGGACAACCTGTGTGGACTGTGTGGAAACTATAATGATGACAACCAGGATGATTTCCAGTCTCCACTGGGGGTGCAAGTAAGTAATATTTAGAGAATAAAGGTATGATTTTGGGATCCGGTACTCTTTTTACGACGAATTGAACCCAAGGCGATACCATTGTTTTAAGTGGAAGAACGAGGCCGGAGGCCGAGTTCTTCCACACAAAAATAATGGTGTCGCCGGATTCAATTCGTCGTAAAGAGAGTACCGGTTGCCAAAATCATACCTTTATTCTCATTCTTAAACAGCTTTATCATTTAAAGGTCATCTTTAACCCAATTTCGCGATGCTTTACGGCTTAAATACAACAAGAAAGGACTGCCACCACTCGGTGACAACAATCGAACAACCCTTTGAACACAACGAACATATGCAATGAGACGTAACGTTGGCAGGTGCGCGCGAACGTAGCAAAACGCGGTATGACGCGAGCGCTTCAACCTAAAAATAGCATCAATACGCAACGTGTACTACCTGGGTTTAATTAATCAAATTGAACCCGGGCATCAGCCAATGAAATTGCTTCATTTTCAACAGCTGTTTAAGAATAATTGATAACACTTTGTATAGAAAGCAAGAGTAAGTAAACTCTTGAACAATCTAGGTAGTGATCCAGGTTCAAGGTATTCAATTATATTTTTTAACCCCTCTATCGCCAACGGCTCCCATTATTTTAGCGCACTGGAGTGGAAGCGAAATAGTAGCCAGCAAAATTTGAAACCTAGCTGAGGAACAAGGGAGGCCCTGTTACCAAAATTGTAACCTTGATCTTTCAGGTCTCTTTTTTTTCTGAAATGAGCACCGCTAGCTGGCGTTTGCTCCAAATGTTCACTGCAGAATGTTGGCAAACCAGATATTCATTTTGGGGGTGATAGGGGTTGGTTAACCAAAGTAAAATAGAGGGCATGCAATGGAAGACAAAGTGAGGCATTAATTTAACATTGTTGAAGTACCTTGGTGCAGGCCGTGGGAGATGGGAATGGAAGAAGAAGGGGGACCACCCCAAATTCCAGATCCCACTGCACCGCCTAGAATTCTGCGAGCTCCATAGAACACATGTAATATATAGGACTGATCCCCTCTTAAGTTTTATTCAATTATATATAATGGAGCCTGTGGAATGGTCCCCATGTTGTCTTCACAGTTCAAACCGTAGTATTTCACTAATGACTTCCTTTTAAAAGCAACTATTAAGCACATTTTTTTGAAGAGCGCCCCCAATTTTCAAAAAAATTTGAGATTTTTACACGGTTCCATTGGTAACTGGTTAGTAAACGATACCTGTGAATGTAAAGATCTGACAAGTCTGGATGTCGCCAAACGAAGAGAATTTTGCAAATAGAATAATTCATATCGGGATATGATTATAATTCAACGGATGCTGGGAACGGCCTTCCAATATGAAATAGCAGGGAAATAGCGGCCATCTACGCTCAAAACTATTATTGTTTATTGGTCAGGCAAAAGTCAAGCTTGTTAGGGTCATTTTCTTGAGGTGGCACTTATTTCATCATGGACGGACATAAACTTAGGATTCAAGCTTTGACGTTAAGTAAAATCTAGGATTACCAATTCTAATTAACAAAAATTGCTATTTTATGATTAAATACGCATTTTTGAGCATTCTCGTTCGTGTGGAGTTTTATAGACAATTACCAAAATAGAATGTGCAAAAAATATCAAATTTTGAAAATTGGGGGGCGCTCTCAAAAAATGGGCTAATATTGCTTTAAGGGATTATTGGAAAAAGGCACAAATAGGCAGTAATTCTTACCCTTTTAGACCAAAGATTAACTATTGAAAATATTAGCGAGTTCTTGACCAGGCCTGTAGCCAGGAGTTAAAATCAGTTTTCATAAAAGTTGCACCTAAAAAAATTCCAGGATGATGGGCCTTGGGGTTGACTAGAGTATTGCATTTTCTCAAAGAATGGAACAGGGATTATGTTAATGCAAATTTTAAATATTTGTTTTTCATTTATGATGATTCAATTACTTTTATGAAGCCCTTTCACATGTATTTCCCCATCCCTGTGGGTTACTTCTGAACAGTTTAACAATGCAGTGATTTGGCAATAGTTGGACATTGAAACAATGATGAATGCCAATCCAGTGAACAACCAGGAGATGACCCATGTAACAATGATGAGATAGACAGCAGCAGAGACTGTAGTGGCATATGTAGATACTGAGTAATAGCCTTCAGATTTCATGCTTAAGTAATATGATGAATGATGCCTTTAAAGTCCAAGAAATGCAAATAAATATAGGATGTGTCAAGTCTACAAGGAGGACCAAAAGCATTCAATATTGTTGTGTTGATTGTATGACATCATTTGTGATGAGTCCATCGATTTCAGAGAGCAATTAGAAAACTCCATGGACCCATTCATGACACGACTGATAATCTTAGTTTCACCAATGATATCACTGGTAGGGTATTTTTTTTTTATGGCCCTATTTATTGCATTGGAATTTCCCACGAAGATTTGGAGTAGTAGGTTTTAATCTCCATTTCCTAGGACCTTTAAATTACCATGTGTTGTGTGTTCCTCAAGTCATATTTGCAAGGTATGTTGGAATTCCAAAAGCAAGATTTGAACAGTTTTTATCATTAGGAATTATCACAGGTCCTTTGGTTGGAGCAGACCTACCTGATGCAGATGCCTTCCATGATAACTTGCCTGTTTTGACTCCTGATCTACTCAGCGTTTCACTGACACAGCGTCACTGTGAACGCCTGCTGCGTTTGCAGTCATGTGTACGGACAAGGCATCAATTACGATAACTGGCGTGAAGATCACCCGAGTGGGGAGATGCAGCTGGTTTGTGTTATAGTAGATTTCAAAATTAAGGAGAGTTCCTGCTATTTGCATGTGGTGGATGTTCAATCCTTTAGCCATGTGGAGCAGTGGCGAATAGCTTAGGGGTGATGTGGGGGCGGGGTACCCACATATTTGATTTTGTCGGTTAATGAGATTGAGCCCGTCGGTTCACTTGAAAGAACTCGCGGTGGTCATGGCTCTTGCAGGCCAGATTGCCAGCAAAAAAGTATAGGTTTTAAAGTTCAAAAATGGTCAGGGTGCAGCAAGTAAAATGTACAAAATCGTGCAAAGAATTAGCAATCGGAAGACACTTAAAGCATATAAACCCTAAATTTTCAGGGGCTTCACCCCCTGGACCCCAAGTGGGCTTCGCCCCTGGATTCCCACCAGGGGCCCTAAGCAGACCCATGGACCCCCCCAGATTTGTTGGTTCAGATGCAACACTGACCCCACCCCCCATTCAAAATCCTAGCAATGCCACTGATGTGTGGAGACTACAAAACACATTGTGGCTATGTACAAAGTTAACTGCAACAGGATCGGCTGTACTGGGAAACTGTCAATTGGTTCGTACATAATGGTAGTTATGATAAAGATATGCATGGTTGGCCATGATCGATTCAGGTAACTCATAAGCTGCTTTACGATAATTTCTACTACAAGGTTGGAGGCCAAATAAAATTAAAAAAATGCTTTGATTATGGAAATTATATTTTGGTATTATATGATATAAACTTATTACTGTGGTTTTCTATGATTATTCATTAATATGGTGTTTTTGTGGCCGCCCCAGCTTTAGCTGGAGGACACTTAGCAATCGTTGTGCGTGTGTGTTATGTGGTGGATGTTCTTACAAGAGGTACATTGTTGGGAGGAAAATGGGTACCAAAGCTTCATTGTGGGCGTTTTTGTCATTATGGGAGTACGCCCACAATGAATCTGCCAAATGTGGTTTTTTTTTTGCCTAGGGGGGGGGGGGGGGGGGGTGGGTGGGGGGTGGGGGGGGGGGGGGTAGGGAATAGGTTCTAAGCTATGGGTGCCCACCGCGTTACAATGGGTTGTGTATGTCGCAGTGAGGGTTGTAAAACTTAACACAGAAATATTCCCACAGGGTATGGAATACCTACAAAGAACCCCCACAATGCATGTATGTTACGATGTATACACAAAAACACACAACATTGTGGGGGTATTCCAACCAATGTACCTCTTGTCGGTTGTGTAGTGTGTGTGTATGTGGGGGTGTGGGATGTGTGTGTGTGCACTAAAATGTTAAGTTTTTTAAAAATTGGACCTCCAATTGAAAAGTTGAAGTTCTCAATTGGAACCAAACTTCTGTCCATAGGTGCACCATGAGATCCCTCATCTGTTGATGAGGTCAAAGGTCATGTGCCAAGTCAAAGGTCATGTGAGGACAACTTGAAAAATAGGCTTAAAAGTAAATTGACCTCAATTGGAAAACTTGAAGTTTATTGGAACCAAACTGTGTCATAGGTGCTCATGGACCCTCATCTGGTTGAGATGTCAAAGGTCATGTGCAAGGTCAAATGTCAAGAAGATTGGCGGCCCACAGCTTATTTCTTTTGATATAGCGAGCGCGAAGCCGAGAACTGCGAAATTCTGTTTAATATAAAAAATTCAGCCAGACAGTGTTTTGCCACTAAAATATCAGTGGAATATGGTGATTTATGGTGGAGGAACATCATGTCAACAAAAGTAACCCTTTTGCCAATTTCACTGTGTAACAATACCTTGATAGAGGAAAGTCTTCTTTAAAACATTGAAATGCAAATAACTCTGTAGTCTGTTGTTTCTAGCAAATTTCTAAAGAAGATATGACAACTCCCCCTATTTTGTACGGCAAACGATGTAAACGCTTCTAAGTCAGCAAATTACCTACCAGACGCCAGAATGGCGCTATTCTCAACGACAAGCAGACGGGGGCCGGCTCAGACCGCGTTTGTCAAATTGTAACGGTCGCTTTTCATTTAACACGTAGCACATTTTGTGGTGGGAGTCGGGGGGACCAAGGGACGAGGTTGTCGATTTCTTAAGTGTCCCTATAATATGCTAATACAAATCACAACAATAGTAACATCTGTCCCTTTTCTTTGTCTTTAGGAAGTGGAAAAATGAAAATTTTTATAAATTTCTGTGAATTTAGTCACACCCCCACAAAAATAGCATGTTACTATCTTTTAACTTCGCGGCCATTGCTCCAACAGTAAAATATTCGATGCCGTCGCTTTTACCCTACCATACCTTGGAGCATCCTTCCCCATGGAAGTCCACTTCCGTTACACAAAAATAGGGGAGTGGTCCCTATCTCCTCTATATAATCTTTGGTTAAAGTAAAGTGAGATATATTCCATCAACATGGTCTAGAATACTGTGGCAAAAGTTGATCTGTTTGATGCCATAATGTACATTTATGGATTTTTTTTTCTCTTTCCTAGGTTTTGAATGTCATTTGGGTACTATCTACAACAACATGGTCAACCCATGTCCTGCAACCTGTGCAGACCCGGACAGAATTCGTCCTCAACTGGTCTTTGGCCCGGGAAGGGAATGCGAGGGGGGTGTGCCCCAGGGAGAGTTCACGGGATCAGTGTCATTCTTTCCTTCCAGAAGACTGGTGGGATTCCCCAAGGATGGACTGTATCACCCTTTAAGTTTTACTGAGGGAGGAGGAGGAAATCTAATCAACATAATCGACTGTAATTCTGAAGGGAGTAATAAACTTTAGAACCTGGGTTTAAACCCAGGGTTAGTCCCTACATGTGAAACCTTTTTTTCCTTTCAAAATCCTGTGAAAGTTAAATTACCAGGGTGAGAAAATTCCTCGATGAGCCATTTGGCCCATCCATGAGGATATTTCTCACCCGTTACAGCAACATTTTTAAAAAAGTATGTTGGAAGGAAAAAAAAGGTCCACTCATGTTAGGACTAACCTGTGTTTAACAACCCGGGTCAAGGTAAGACTCTTTTTCAGAATGCTAGTTATTGTGCCCCCTGAACTGAAGCAGCATAAAAACAATTGTGCTATGAGGTAGTCCTGTAGTGCGGGTGTTCTCACATATGGGCAGTTGATACTACACCCGTGTACTTGCACTGTTTAGAAAACTCAAAACTGAACTCATGTTTATTAAAAAAAAATGGTTCTGTATTTTTTCTGTATATTACTGACAAATTTGGTCCCTGGAAACTGTACCCTAAAATTTGACCTGCTCACAAAACCAGGAAAGTTTCAAATTTTGAAATTGGGACTATTACATGATCATAGTCTGCAATATTTGAGCTTTAAAAAAAGATAAACCCTAAGGTAATTCCATTTTTGGTTGTTTTTCATTCAGTTTCGATTAACCACTTACCGTAGAGTTAAAAATATTTACTACTCCCTGTAGAGTAATTGTTAATGCCCTAAAGATGTGGTTTGTAGAAAAGGGAGCTTTTAAGTTTATTTGAACCTTGACCCTACCCTTTGGGTAGTCCCCACTCTGGCTTCTGGCTGTTTTTACTCTGGGTGTGACCCCATAATAACAGGTCATGACAAAACCAGAAGTAAACTTTGCCTAATGTGAACTGCAGTGGATCTTTTGAGCTCCACTTTTGAGCTCCACTTTTGAGCTCCACTTCGAGTTCCACTTGCAGTTCACTTCCAGTCCACTTCCAGTCCACTCTATTTAATAAATGGGTGAACCTCACAATAGCTATCACCCACCATTTTTTTTTACAAAAATTTGCAAGTTTCCGTCAAGTAATTAATCTGTAGAAGTTAACACGATGTATGTGTGTTCTGTTGCTTTTAGTCTGGATCTCCTGGATCCCTCCCAAACGTGTAGAAGAATGCCGCTGTACAAATGGTGTTCTAAACTGTCAAGACAATCTATTTTGTGATGTAAACGCAGTATGTGGAACTAGGGATGAGACGTGGGATTGTTACTCAGTGACGGATTCCAGATGAGTGGAGAGAGGTGCATGCAATTAACATGTTCCCCTGTGGTGTGTGGAAAAGTATTGTGTGGGGGGGGGTGCGTGGGTAAAAATAATTGATCTAATATGAATAATATGGGATCATACTTCATTGGCAGATGTCCAGCTGATGCTAGTCGCTCGAACATGCTTTGCACGCTGGATTCACATAATTCGCGTACATAAAAAGTATGTTCGAAAGGCTAGGTCTGCAATTCTGCGTATGAAGTATGAACCCACCTTAAGATCTACTGTCCTTGGGTAAGAAGAAGATTAAGATGAGGAAAGAAGACAAATGGACAGGTTTAGTTGTCATGGTGAATCAAAATGGCACTGGTGTACTGGATTTTGAAGCATCATTTTTCTTTCTGAACGACTTTAGAAAGAGGAGAAAACAATGTAACATTTGTTTGGTTCTGGTGTTGCAGGTATGATTGTACATTTGTTTTTAAAATGTGGGGAATTATAAAGAGGTTAGGGAAACCAACCTATTGATAAAATTCCTGTAAACAGGCATTAATTTTTGTTGAATCTCCCTCCAATCTCTCTAAAAGTAGCTCTATAAGGTTTGTTAGGGGGAACAATTACCTAATTTAACCCTTCCCCTTAAGAAAAGAAGTTCCATTTGAAGAGTCTTTTTTAAAGGTCTCTTTCCCTCCTGACTGTGTGGGAAAAAAATACATTTGTTGTACCAAGATTATGAATGGCCAAGTGAGATTTTGATAATTTAGCATGTAACCCCTAGCTGGTAACTTGCTCTTCCTTTATAAAACTTCAACTGATTTCTATCTATAGTTGTTACCTTATAAAAAACGTCGACTGTAAGTAACTCGGTGGGGGGCCTTGTCCTTTTTGCTGTACTAAGGCCATGTACGGGCCACTTATTGTCTTAAATGGTTTGGGTGTTAAATGCGCCCTTTGGAATGATTCCCCATATCCACTTACTGATGTTGACTTTTTTTTTAATTCCTGCGGCTTTATATGTGCTGGGAGAATGCAAGGACAGACTGTGCCCCGGGATGTTTTTTGAAGTCCTCTTACTTTATCCAGAGCCATACACAGCTGACCTTGCTGCCCTCTATCGTACGTTGAGGTACCCGGTGCTAGTCTGATATCCTTCACATGCAATGAACACTTTGAACATAAGAAAGACAAAGAGGTCCTGTTTGCTGGGCCTGGTTTTGGAAACCCACCGTAGATTTGAAACTCTCCAGCAGTACATTTTTACGAGGGTTTGTGCACCATCCTTCCGCATTAATGGGTGAGCTGCATGGCCTGTATTTTTAATGGTATAAGAAAGTGTTTTAATTTGAATGGATTAGCAATGCCTGTCTGCTTGCAAGTTAACAGTTTGCGTAACACCCTGAATATACTCTGACCACCTGTATTAAAACTTGAAATCAGAACTAGGGTACTTATAAATTTTGTTATAACATGAACTTAGAGCCCTCTTTTAAATAAAACAATATGCTTCAATAAAGTACTTTAGTTGAAATTATAATTACTTTCGAGATAGCACTGGTTAAAGCTCTTGAGATTAGTTCAAAAAGAACCTTTTTAGTGTTCTGAACATGTCATTAGTACTACAACAAACAAAGGAATATTTTTTGTCAGTAAAAGTAAAGGAACCTCAAGCCTCAACAATTAAGTTTTTACGAGTTTTTGTCTTTCGAACAAATAAGCAATTTTATAGTCATCATCATATTGAGATTTGCGCCAACGATGCTCAAGATGTCTCCCCTGAAGCACATGATACAGAGTAGGTTGCAAAGGGTATAATGTAATTATGCCACAGTTAAAGTGGGGACCCTTTTTGGCATTTCTTGTTAAAGCACATCATAGAATCTTTTGTTTTGTTTTGTATTTTTTCCAAGTCGTTCATGCCCATTGTGTTAACGCAACCCCCTGAGGGCACTACCACTATAATACAATCTGTCGATTGGCTCATTACAGACACATTAGCATAGCCCTCTGAGTAACCATCAGAACAGTGCTTCTATATCTCTATGTAACCATACAACATTCTTACAGTAATCTCCAATTTGCTCATTACATGATATTACTTCCATTCAAACAATCAAAATGTGCTTGGATGCCAATCTATATAGACAGGGAGTGCTCACAGGGTTAGTGGCTGTGAGTCAGGACT
Source organism: Ophioderma brevispina (assembly GCA_023653785.1). NCBI lineage: Eukaryota > Metazoa > Echinodermata > Ophiuroidea > Amphilepidida > Ophiodermatidae > Ophioderma > Ophioderma brevispina. Next base: position 1,296 of record JAMKCH010030719.1, on the reverse strand, counting down.
TAGTCAAATGGCCAGTTTTTTAGTGTTTTTTATGTTTCAAAACAACTGCATTAACATGTTTTCTTTCCATATATTTTAACAGAATCTCATATATATTTATTTTCAGTCATATTTTGTTCATTTTTCCTTTACTATGTTTACGGCTTTTTTGACCAAGAACAATCACATGGGCTGAACTGCAAAAGGCCGGGTAATTTCGCGTATTACGCATACTCGCCTGTGGCTATTCGGCGCGCACAATTAAATGGGCGCATCAGAACGCCTTGATGCATCGATTCGATATGACGCCACCCATGGTAACCTTGTATGCAATTGTAAAATGTTGCCCACGGTGAGTTGCTTTTGCAAATCACAATGGATTTATAATTTTCACTATTTGGCCGCATAAATTGGTCGAATTTTTGATCATAAGTAATCCATAAAGCAATTTGACCTGGTGCAGAAGCAGTGTGAGAATAAGAGATGAAACGCCTGTGTTTTTGGATAAGGCTATTTTGTAGCGAAATGGAACAATAATTTGGACAAAATGGCGATTTTCTCTGGGTTCACTATTCCGGCGATAATTCGTGATTTTCGGTCCCCAGTTTCTCCTACTCGAAATCCATACAGCAACAGGTAGAAATGAAATGCATCGATAGAGATATCACAATCTAGTGTCTTTATTTTTTAGTGTTTTCATTTTTGGTTAAAAATCGTGATTTATTGTCACCTTTGAAAAATCTTGGCGTTGTTCCAACTTGAAACAACGCGGTTTTTGGCTTTTTTTGGCAAATAATTTGATAAATATTGCAGAATGTGAAAAAAGGGAAATACCGACCTAAAACTATACTCTGTAAACAAATACGAACACGCACATTTTTATAACATTTCTATTTTTTTTTATAGGGAACCACAAAAATAGTGAAATCCCTCAGTTTTTATATTTTCTCAAAAATACGTATTTTGGGGGAAAATTTATCATATTGGATTCCTTTAGTCATTTCCTTTTCAAATATGTATACTTCTATATATTTGGAACAACACGTAAGAAGATACGCAAAAACAGTTCTGTGATTCCTTCCTGACTTCACAGCCACCTTAACTGTTCTACCCTTTATAGCAGGATCATCAGCATGTTTACCACTTCCACACTCGGTGAAATATAGGTCACGATTTTACCCTAAAGTAACCTACCACTGATCCTAACGTAATCATAATCCTCAATCACACAAACATAATCCTATCCGTAAAATGCTAATTTGGGGAATTCTTTTTCATGAAGTATCCACCCAAGATATAGTCTTAGTTTTGTGCATG
>JAMKCH010030718.1:0-16723 GCA_023653785.1 Ophioderma brevispina | reverse complement strand
CTGCGAAAAAGTTATGGCAACAACCCCCCCCCCCCTGTTTACCTTTTTTGTGAAATTGTTGACCTTTCTGACATTTACCCACCCCCACACCTAGTCAAGCCACCCAGGGGAGGCACCCTGAGAATCGGATTAAACCCCGGCGGTCACCCGTAGGGTTGTGCCCCCACTTACAATATGATCTAAGTTTGGGTTACTCTAGTTCATCTGGAAAAAAAAGTTATAAAAACTTAAAAGTTGTTTTCAAAAAACCCCAACCCCCACACACACACACACACACGTACGTCCTTACATACATACACACAACCATTGCACATTTACCCCACTACCAGCCGGATTTCCTGCCAGTAGCGCACAACCCATCCGTCCAAAAAATGGACAAAATAGCGCCATGATTTGATGTTATGTATCATGCCTCTACCAAAAAATTAATATGTACAACATAAAATGTGTCCAATTGATTGTTGGGTCATACCAGCGAAAACAGAGAAAACTTTTTCCCAAAAATGTGAAAATAAAAAAAAATTTACAACATAAAGAAATGGTGGTGCTTATTTTTCTTGGAGATCTCGGCTTCAAAATCATCCATATAAGTCATCAGTTTCATTGCTCCAATTCAAAAAACAAAATTCGGAATGTATAGCGAACCTCTTTTGAGATTCGGAATAACGAACACGGGATTTGGTTTCGGAATTACGAACCCTTTTCAATCTTCGGAATAACGAACCTTTTTTGAGATTCGGAATTGCGAACCCTTTTAGGATTCGGAATAGCGAACCCTTTTTAGGATTCGAATAGCGAACCCTTTTAAGATTGAATAGCGAACCCTTTTTAGGATTCGGAATAGCGAACCCTTTTTAGATTCGGAATAAGTGAACCCTTTTGAAGATTCGGAAATCGAAAACCTCGGAATAACGAACCTTCGGAATATCGAGATTATCCATCAAAATATTGTGCAGGCTTTCAATTTGTGGTTCTAATGAGTTATCTCAAGGTTTCCCAAAAATTTTGCGATAAACAAATATTTAAATCCCCATATGACTCTCCATGTAAAAAACACAAATCTGTTCAAAATGTTTAAAATCACAACAAAATTATACCGCCAAAAATATCTTGCATACAGATCCTAATAAAATGCAATGAAAGGATGAATAAAATAAAGCCAGTCAAGCATACCTGGGACTTCCTTTGCAAATTGCATTGTATACACATTGAGACTTGCGTGCTCACAATGTAAACTATACACTCCACCTCAAACTTAATATCATGATTAAGGAAATAATTGCCAAAGCGTAATTGTTTACACCTTGCAAAACACCTACCGAACCAATGAATACAGACGTTGTGGTCATAAAGTTGTACTTCCCCTTGACGATGTTTTTATTTGAGCTGTATGAGTCAAGTATTCCCACCCGTCCATAAGCTTATTATATGAGAAGTAACCATTACATTGCCACTTTTACCATGGGTCTCGTTGCACAAGCAAGTGTTTTAATCCTTGGGGGGAAGCATTGATCGTACAAGATGAAGAGATTAAAGTTGACTTTTGAGCTAACGTGTGCTCATTGCAGCACTGGTCTTGTCATTACCCTCTGCAGTGTTAACTGTACATAATATTTAGAAAAGCAGACAAAAAGTGCGGACATCAACTGAGGCTCAGCTTTCCAGGGTTCATCAATAGATTACGACAATTTCCATCTACTGAAGCCATACCAAATGCTTCCAAGTTTGACCTGTTCATGGTGCAATTGATAGATAATACTGACACATCACATCAATGAACCAGTTTGGATGACAGAATTGCACTGAATTTCAAGGTAGTTAGAATGTTTTTATGTTTTTTCTTTTTCTTTTTAGAGTATATATCACACAACGGGCACAAAAAACACTTGAAAAAGGTCATGAGTCTTTATGAATTTGCTTAAAAATTCAGAATGTATTCGACGCCATTCTTTGCCATCGATTTAATTTGCATTTCAAATTTTAAACCTTTTCGCCTTTTTTTTAACTTGCTACGTCACTTTGAATGTTGTAATATTCTATCAGGCAAATTTCATGGTGCGGGAGGGGGAAAGGTTAGTCAGCAGTCGCACAGCATACAATTATTTTTTCATTATCAAATTTTATCTATTATCAGGATTGCTTTAATCTTTCACTTCCAAAATCGTTGAGATAGCTATACTTATACAAAAATGAAAAATGATTTTTGATGCTTGCTTTCTGGGGTTTTTTTCTCAATTTCTAATTCAACAAATCACCAAGAACGCCTTGTTTTTTTTCTGTGAAAATCACTTTGCACCATCTCAATTTGTGGTTAATTTTAAGGGTGTATTACCTAGGGACGATGTCAAACTTTTTATCATTTATTACATGTAGCAAAAAAGCACTACATCACTTCTAAACTTAATCGAGTTTCAACCCTATAAATTGCGTAATTGATTCATATTAATTATATTTGCCTTTTTAACAGATGTTTGAGAAAGAGACTTTTAAAAGTGTTTTCACAAAGTGACAAATGTAAGTATTGGCATTTCTGAAATTTTGAATGACTGAGGTTACTCAAAGCCCTTTATTATATTATGCTCTTGCATTTCACATAACATGCTATTTGCTGGGATCACCATCAGCTGCAATAACCTCACCTCATATACGAGGCAACCTTTCAGTAGTTTTTGCATCAAATGAATTATACCGATTTTATTGCTGTCGGGACTACTAGAGGCCCAACATTTTGCTCTAGACGCAGTTCTGCTATCCAGTTGGCTACTACTGTAACCTTCCCTAAACCAACTATTTAAAATGACGGTCAGGCCCAACGCCTTGAATCCGAAGTATTCAATGACTCTTTATTCTGTACAATACTTTACATGATGCATGGTGTTTAAATTTTCTGAGCAGATATACAAACGACCTCGTCATGGTCACGATCTGGCAAAAAAAATACCATTCTAATTTCTGTTTTATTCACATTTGTATTTGTAGAAGCCTACACATAATGCAACGGTGAATACTGCTTCTTCATTTCAACCTTGGCATCTTCACTTAGGGATGGACACCAAATAAGTTAAGCAAGATGACCGCTCGCAAGGTTGAATCTACTATGGTAGCCATGATTTGAATGGCACAGCGAATACACTGGTCCACAGTAGTTAGAAGGAACACAAATATTTGAACAATGTGTCTGATGTTATAATCAATTTATGGTTTTACACACACATTCAATTGCAACCATTCGTACGTTTGGAAACAACACTGTAATCAATGTTTTTTCACCACCAGGTTAATACCAGATAATTTAATAGAATTACAGTCTCTGTTGTCAATTTATACTATTTCTTTGTTCAGCCATTTTCAATTGATAATTCCAAACAGCTTTATTGCTCTGAAAGGTCCAACGAAGCCCCCTGTAGTTTGATGTTTACCATCAATTCATTGAAAATTAAAACCAAATTGACTTCAAAATTTCAACTTTCTGTACGCCCAGTATGTCAGACAGAACATCCAAACAGAAGAGTGTGGTTTTCACCCGAGTTACATGGTAAGTAAGCCTTAAGCTTTGTAGAAACATTGGTAACTTTTGGTACTATCTAACAATGTTACCTCACGTAATAGAACCTACTGGCAGTTGGGCTAATCCCTCCCATATCTTCGATCCCATTCCCGCTTTCGGAGCACAATTACTGAGATGGGCTTTCTCATATGAAGTATGTCCTTGTTGGCAAATTTCCCACATGTCCCAGTTGGCTGTTTTTTGTAGTTTACATCTTCAATAGTTTTCTTCACTGATTTTCTTGATCATGGCACAGTCACATAGAAACACTTACCACTACTCATTATCTAGTAAAACTAATTTTCATGCCGCCTCGATGGTATAGACGACAACTGTAAACCTTGGCCCAGGAAGTTTCAGAAATCCTCTGTCATCCACATTCTCCTGCTAGATGGTTATATGATCTCCACCTTTCAGGTACTTTTGAAGGATTAGGTTTCTTGCAAGCGTTGGATCTTTCCTCTCATCAATTGTTTTCTATAAATATCTCTCTATAATATTAAAATAAAAATTATTGATCTTTGTTCACTCTGAAATATTTGGTCCTGTCTTCTAACAAGTTAGCATATCTTGATGCAGATATTCATTTCATGGGCTGATACATTTATCATTGTATAAGCCTAGACAAAGAATGCATGACAGAATGACACCAGGGGGATTAAAAGAATCATCAACTGCTGAAAATGATAACATTAAATGACAACAATAGGGTATCTGATCTTCAATTTCAAGTCTTATTTCAAGGATTAAATGCAGTTGTCCTAAATTATATATATTACCACAATAACCACAATTGGGACAGATTAGAGCCAGGGTGTCTTCAGGGACAATAGTACCTAACACACCTTATCTTGTATGATAACCCGTATCCAATCTCTATGTAGCTGTATTCAAAGGGTGAGTAGTTTGAATGATTTATGGCTACATAATTAAATAGTTTGAACACAATGGAAATAGGCATATTCAGGGATCTGGTCAATTAAGGCAACTTAGCTGTATTGATAAATTCAGTGCCTAATCTACATGTAGATTTATTCAAAGGTTTGAGCAACTCTGACTGGATTTATGGCTACAACTAATAGATTGTCACCTTTGGACGTAGGTATATTCAGGAAAACCTTTGAGTCATTAGGGCCAATGCAACTGTAAGGGGACCAGTTATCCAATATCCATGTGGACCTGTTTGCAGGTTTGCACAACCTGTATGAGTTGCGAGTGTTTGATAACCAATTGGTATCACTGCAACCAGGTGTGTTTAGGGATCTCACAAATGGACAAACAAAACTGTATGGCATGAAAACCAACTTTCAATTCCACGTAGACTTATTCAAAGTTTGAGCAATTGGCTGAATTATGGCTATAATAAGAGATTAGGAACATTTGGTGAACTAGGTATCTTCAGGATCTTGTCAAATTCATCAATGATCTTGTAATGTGGTAAACAGTTATCACATGTCCATGTAGATTTATTTCAACGGTTCAGTAATGGGACTGAATTATGGCTACATAATAATAAATGTACCATTGGAAGAAGTAGGTATATTCAGGGACTTGGTCATTTAGGGCAAAATTGAGCTTGTATGGTAACCAGTTATCCAATCTCCATTGGAGATTTATTCAAAGGTTTGAGTAAACTTGTGGCCATTATGGTACATATATAGTTTGGAACTTAGAGGTAGGTGTATATTCAGGGATCTTGGTCAATTAAGGCAAGGTGTTTATATGGTAACCAGTATCCAATCTCCCAGGGCACCTGTTTGCAGGTTTGCGTAAATGTTGATTTGCAAATCCATAAAACACAAATGGTATCACTGCAACCAGTCCCTTGTTGTTAGGGGATCTTCACAATGACAAAAAAGTCTGTTGAAAACCAACTTTTGAAATGTCCATGTAGATTATTCAAAGGTTGGAGTCACTTATCTATTTTTACGGTTATCACAATAATAGTTTTGGGGTCATAATTGGAAGTATGTATATTCATAGGATCTTGGTCAATTAAGGCAAGGTGTTTATATGGTAACCAGTATCCAATCTCCCAGGGCACCTGTTTGCAGGTTTGCGTAAATGTTGATTTGCAAATCCATAAAACACAAATGGTATCACTGCAACCAGTCCCTTGTTGTTAGGGGATCTTCACAATGACAAAAAAGTCTGTTGAAAACCAACTTTTGAAATGTCCATGTAGATTATTCAAAGGTTTGAGTAACTTAGCGGTGATTTACGGTTACACAATAATAGTTGGTCATCTTGGAAAGTAGGTAATAGGGTCTTGTCAATTAAGGCAACAATTGACCTTGGACGGTAAAACCAGGTATCTAATCTCCATGTGAGACCTTTTCTCTAGGTTTGCATAACTGTCTTATCTGCAATCAGTGCAAATAAATTGTATCACTACAATAGGTGTGTTTAGGGATCTTAACAAATTACAAACTGTACTTGTTTGAAAACCAACTTTCAAATCTCCACGTAGATTTATTCAAGGTTTGAGTAATTTGGCTGTGAATTATTGCTACATAATAATAGTTTGATCACAATGGAAACTAGGTATATTCAGGGATCTTAGTCAATTAAGGCAATTGTACTTGTATGGTAACCAGTATCCAATCGCCATTGGAACTGTTTGCAGGTTGCATACTTGTCTGAATCTGTACATCAGTTCGAAAACAGATTGGTTATCACTACAACAAGGTTGTGTGTATTAGGGATCTTCCACAATGATAAAACTGTAACTTGTATGGAAACCAAAATTTCAAATATCATGAGATTTACTTCAAAGATTGAATAAACTTGGATCGCATTATGGATACAGAATAATAGCTTGGTCGCATTGGAAGCAGGTATATTCAAGGATCTTGGTCAATTAAGACAATTGATCTTGTATGGGACAACAGTTGTACAATTCTCATGTTGGACCTTTTCGAGGTTTGCATAATTTGTCTATCTGCAATTCAATGATAAACAGATGATATAATACAGCCAGGGTTGTGTTTAGGGATTTCACAATTTGATTTAAAAAAGGATCCTGCTATGAAAACCAACTTTCAAATCTCCACGTAGATTTATTCAAGGTTTGAATATAACCGACTGAATTATGGCTACATAAAAATAGTTGGTCATATTGGGACTGGTTAATTCAGGGAATCTTGTTCAATTTATTAGACAATTAAGCTTGCATGGAACCAGTTATCAGCAATCTCCCCACGGTGAATTGTTTGAAGGTTTTGATAACTTGTATCATCGACAATCAATGATAACCCGATTCGATATTCACAAGCCCAGGTGTGTTTAGGGATCTTAACAAATTGACAAAACTGTACTTGTTAGGGATATGAAAACAAACTTCAAATCTCCATGTAGATTTATTCAAAGGTTTGAGTAGTTTGGCTGATTTATGGCTACATAATAATAGTTTTATGATCACATTGCAATTAGGTACTATTCAGGGATCTTTGTCAATTAATGAATTGATCTTGGATGACCCAATTATCCATCTCCTCCAGCGGACCTGTTTCAAGTTTCCATAATTGTTCTGATCTGCATATCAGTAAAAACAGATTGTAGCACTGCAACCAGGTTGTTTAGGGATCTCCGCCAATTGACGAAACTCTCCGTGTATTAAAACCAACTTTTAATCTCAATGTAATTTATTCAAGGTTTTGAGTAACTGGGATTATGGCTACATAATAAAGTTTGGTTACATTGCAAGTAGGTATATTTAGGTCGTTGGTCAATTAAAGCATTGTACTTTCCATGGTAACCATTTTCCAATCTCCATGTGGGACCTTTTTGCAGGTTTGATAACTTGTCTGTTCTTTCAATCCATAAGAACGAATTGGTATCATTTCAACCATGTGTGTTTTGGGATATTCACAAATTGACAGAACTGTACTTTATGAGAACAACTTTTAATCTCCATTTGGATTTATTTCAATGGTTGTTTATTTGTCTACATTCGGTTTACACAATCACTCGTGAAAACTGGACCAGGTTTTTCCGAGTTCTCAAAATTTATCCACCCTATCATTAAGTATACATTTTAACAGCAGCAGCTTCAATAGTTTGCCCGATGCATTCATTTACAGATTCTGCTTTGGAAATCACAACAATATCAAAACTGTATGCAGATTCTTTCATTCATTTACAAATCTTCTTATACTAGAGCTGAATACAAATGACCCTGATAACCATTCATCCGCCTGGCCCTTTGAAACAACCTACCAATTCAAATAGGTAACTCTTAGAAATACGCTCCAAAGTCACACCTGAATCATTTGCCATACTTGGTAAAAACAACAATATGTAGACACACAGCCATATGCTGCATATGTTCAATGCTCATAGGACCCTAGGTGTAGACCTATCAACCAATATCACCATATTTGACATGTCACAAATCTTGCCTATACATTGTTAAATGTTCTATGTGGATTATGGTATTTGCGCCATTATTGGCTAACCCCTATCGTTTTTCTTCAGTTTCCTAAAACTTAAAAAGGACAAGGAAAAAGTGACTACATGAAACAGAGCCTTTTCACACAAACCTTGCTGTAGCTGATTTCCTTCCTTATGGGAGTTTCTGTTTAACTAATGCATCAGCTGATCACACTACAATACATATTTTTCCCCTACCCCAGCTATGAAAACTGGAAGAATAGCAAACTTGTTGCAAATGCGGGAATCTGTCAGTCCTTTCAAGTGAAGCATCCTTTGTTTTTATAACTCTTAGGATTGATAGATTTAGCATTCAAAACATGTTAGCAAATCATAAGGTGTTTTTGAGATCTACGTCAAACGCATTATAACAATTTTAATTTGGACACTTTGCATTGTTATCATGTGTTAGGCATTGCTTTGCAAGTGATCATCTTTATCATTTTCTGAAGTATGCTCTAGGATTTGCTTTGACAAGAACATTGGTAACCACAAAAATACGGAACATTATAACAATATCTTACAATGATAATTGACAGAGAAATGATGCCCTTTTGAAAGTCCACCACCTCAGAAGTAGTTGGCAGTGAACTGGGACCATTTGTACTCATTGTATCTTTCTTGGATTCAATTTTTTCTGCTGTGTAACTGTTGAAGTGCTGTTATTCAGTTTATTTCAATTCAATATACAGAGATCACATATGTCCAGAATCAAAACTGATCTGAGAATGTCTTTTAGATAGGACTTATTACATTACTGACTGCTATCCCTGGAGCCAATAATGTTGTGATTGGAATTTTGGTACAGATGGAGAAAATTGAAATGCTCCTGAAGTTTCGTCTGGATTGGGCCTTCGTCCTACAAGAAACTCCGCTTCAATCCATTCTTGTACCTATAATAGGTAATTCTTTGTTTGATTGTTTACACAAAAGATGAAGGACACCTATGGGGGAATCGGTATATTCATGTTGATGAAACAGCTTTCTATATCAACATTGTTATTGTAAAATCCTTAAACCACGAATAGTGCTTATTATATCCTTAATTCTCTTCAGTTATTTTGCCAAATCAGCTCTCCAATTGATTCTCATCTGCAGGATGTCTTCAGTGATGTATTCCAAATAGCTTCACACAAGCAATCTATATACAGAAAATAAACACAATGATTATTAATGGGCATTCCGTGATCACAACCTCGCCCTTAATAATCAATCTTAGAGGTCTTAGCTTATATCCATGTGGTTCCTAATCTTACGTGCAAAATCGGTTTGTACAATGCTGTCCAAAAACACTCGGGACAACGAGATTTTGATAACAAGAAAAGTACGCATGGGTCTTGTTTGGTATTACTTTTCAAGCCAATAAAATAATCTTAATTTGCCATTTATTTCATTCCAATCCGACACGTAAAACAAAAGATATGCTTCATCAAATTTTTTTCCAATGAGTCGCTCCAGTTTGATTCCATCTGTCATATGTCCCTTCAATGAGTGTATTCAAAATAGCTTCACAACACATCTAAATAACAAAATATACACAATGATTATTAATGATTATTCACATCTCGGCCCTTTATATCATCTGCACCGTTAAGCTTTATACCACATGTGTATCTAATTTTACGTGCAAAATCGGTTTGTACTGGCTGTTTCGCTCGTTATGGGTATTTTTGGCCTGCTATGTCTTTATTTCCAAATCCATCTGCTCACTAGTCCAAAAGCCTACTACCATAGTTCCCCCTCTCTCTCTCTCTCCGCATCTCTCTCTCCTCTCTGTCTTTCTCTCATCTTCTCTCTCTCCTCTCTTTCGTGGTTTTGTGGTTTTTGTATCTCCATATCATAGATTTTCTTGGGAATTAAATAAGGATGTGGGATAAGGCAGTGTTTTGATTTAATTTTGGTTGGTCTGAGCATTCTGACGATTCCCGAAGATAAAGGCCATGTCTGCTACTGAAAGTAAACTGACTGATTACTTTTTGAAAAACCAAAGTACTCCTCATTAGAAAGACATTTAAAATTGAATAAAAGAAGTTCAAAGGGATTGTAGGTTCAATGCCAATCAATATGAGTATGTTACAAATCATGTTTTCCGCAATCTTACAAATGTAAAACAATGCAAATCGGGACATTTCCGCATTTTCACGCTCCTTTTTGACGAAGCATATCTTTTGTTCTTTATAATCGTATTGAAATGGAATAAACGTCAAATAAAAGCTTATTTATTTGGCTTTATTAAGCCGCATACAAACAAGATCCATGCCTAGCATTAATTTTTTTAAACAAAATGTCTTTGTCCCGAGTGTTAACATTTTTTGACATCCTGTATCTGTAAGAAATTCGAAATTTTGTATTTTCTGCCGTAAACGGACAATGGTCTATGGGACCCGTGGGAAACAAGCAATGCTCATAACACAAACTTCAAGACCAGAATCAACTAAAATTTGTGAATAGTTTCTCAAGGTATCTAGTGAACAATGTAAAATACCACGACGGTGCTGAGAATCACGAAATGTAGCTTTTAACATAGTATTCTATACGATAGTATTTTATCTATATCTGTAATTAAAATCAGTTTTAGAAACAGTTTACTATAAACCCTATTATATTAAGGCAAGAAGAAGCGGACTTGACAAAAATAGTTTAAAATGGCTCAAAATCTAATGAAAACAGAGTATTTGCTGACGAGTTGCATAAACCAAATGCCCACTATTTTTGCGTATGTGGCAGTGTGGGCGGTACGTGCTAATTTCACACTGTGGTCTTGCACCATAGATGCATAATATTGTCCGTTATTAGGTTTTATTATAGCGACTGTTTTTTTTGTCTGTACAGTATTTTGCTCTACTCTTATTCTCATATTTAAAAATAGTAACTAGACTTGGACTTGGGCCAAATTTTATTCGCCAGTGGGTCCACAATGAACTAAATCCGCGTGATATTGCAGCGAAGGGATTAAATACCAAATGAAAGGAAATTGGTTGGGGCTATAATTTCAAATTATTTTGTAAATGTTGAATGTGCGAGATATATCTGTCCGGCCTATCCCTTTCTTACATATTGTTCAAATTTCAACCTGATTTGCTTCATCTGGGTTTTAGAACAAAGGCGATTACGTAAGTAGCCTACATTTTAAGTCATTCCAATTTTGACTGATGATACATAATCAAGCATGCTTAAATACGTAGGTCTGGTTTTTGTTTTTTCTGCTGTCTCTTTTTTTAATTCCTCTACACTACAGACACTATCAGTGATTTGAAAAATATATGAAATTTGCAGTAATAGCTTTCTAAGTGAAGGAGAAGTCTCAGTAAGAATTCTCATAAGTTAGCCTTTCCAGCTGTAGAATTGACAGAAAAGGAAGAAAACGGCTGAGTTAACCAAATACGATTCTCCATCAATTACGTGTTGTAAGAAGTGTCCTTTCGGACAGTAAGGACTCAACTCTCCGATTCTGTCCTTATTAGATTGCTCTAGTCTTACATTTGCAGGGTAATTTTAGGATACCTGTAACTTGTTACATACAATGCCAAAATCTATTTTTATGATTTTTTTTATTATAACTTTCAATAATTTGATTAGCAAATCACTGAATAGTGTCTTTACGTTTGGTTCAGTTTAACCCAGTATAACCTTGTAAACTATATTTAACTCTTTAAAGACACAGTATAGAAAGTGGTTTTCTCTGTTCACAATGACAACTGTACTTGGTGTGTGGTGGGTGTGTAACTCAAGTTTGATTTTCAGTGGTTTTTGTGTTGTGTGTTTGTAAAAAAAAAAAAAAACATATTATAATATATTATATCATATGGCTTCAAAATCCATTCATACCATTTCCATTCCCTTTGGTATTTAAAATCCCTCCGCTGCAATTTGCAAGTTTCAGTCGGATTTGTCAATAACACACTGAAGTTAAAGCCATTTAAGTTTGTGGCCAAGTCGATAGAGTTACTATTCCTCAATACATGAAGTAGAGGAAAATACTGCTGCATCAGCCGATAAAAGACCGTGGATAAAACAATAAACGTGGACAATATATTAGTAATTCTTTTTAAGAACAAAAGACAGGATTAGTACCAAGAGATTTTTGTAGTTTAACAGAATTTTAATTCAACTTTTCAAAATGGCTGCCAGATATCATTTAACACCTCATAATGAAGTTTTAACAGCCAAAATGGGGTGAAATGGCCCAGTTTGTTCAGTGTTTTGCTTATTTGTTGATGGTCAAACGTATAGAACAATCACATTCACGATTTAAGATATTCCTAATAGAGGGTGCTTTTAAAATGGCTGTCCCCAATGTGATTTTCACCTTGTGATGAGGTTTTAAATAGGCATAAAGGGGCGAAATGGCCCAGTTTTTCAGTGTTTCCCTATTGTTGTTTGTTTTCTTTACTTATTCGTGTTGAGCATTACACTTTATTCCGTTTTTAACAATAGTTACAGTTTCATTTTTTTTCTACATAATTTTAATGATTTTATAGTGATGTTTTCAGTTTAATGGATTTGTTTCATACAGGCTGTTATTGGTGATATTACAATGAAGTGCTGATAGGTTTGTGCGGGTTCGCCAGCTGATAAACCTCGATGAGCTGAAATATTGTGATGATTTCCTGATGGCAGCGTATGATAATTGGCAAGCGTGCTGTGAGAATCTCGTATGAGGAGAAAAAAGATTTCCACATGACCTACATAGTGGAAATGATGGGCAATGTCTGAAAGCTGAAGTCAAAATTCTGCAGCATTTTGGGGAATTCTCAGACATAGCTTTGAACCATGTGGGGAAATCTGCATCAACTGCAAAGCAGGCTTTGATAATAATCTTTGGATTCTACAATGACAATCTGTGAATGACTCTGAACGAAAACAAACGTTCAAGTCACGCTACTGATAAATTGATTAATTAACAATTATTCGGGATTTACCCCTTCCTATCGAGATATGGGTTTAAATGGTCTCGTTTTGTAGAGTTTTCCCATCTTGTTTGAGGTAAGTGTATAGAAGGGTCAGATTCAATAAACAGACCAATAACCAGTATCCCTGATAGAGGTGCTTTTCGAGATGACCAACAAAGTACAGTTTTAAAACAATAGGACTAAAAAACAATAATTCATAATCAATCTCTTCAGTAGCAACTCCAACCAGGTGGCAACAACTTCTAAAGGCCAGTTTTGTAGTTAAGGTTCATAAACACAAACAAATGAGGAAAATAATGGTTGTACCATGTAAGGATCCCCCTTACATTTTGTATCAAAATGATCAAAACTGTGTCATATGGTAGGCATTCATGATCATTGACTCGACCTATATCATCATTCCACCTACAAACGTGTGCCATCAAATGTAATCCGGGAATTAAACCCACAGTGGAGTAATAGCACAAATGCATCAGTAAATGAAAACATCACTATACATTTATGACTTGATTTGACTGCATACTAGCAACAATAAAGACAACATCAGCCTCTTCTAATTTAAGCTCGGGACCTCATTCACTGGACCACCAAGGAAATAGAAGCAAGGTACATCTGCGATCCTTTTTACTATTTGATGGCCAGAACCTGTCGGTCCTCTCGACTGTTTTTATTGGGAGTATGATCCTTCTATCACACTTTACCTCAACAATAGGGAAACTCTAACAAAGCTAGACCATTTAAACCCATATCTCGACAGGAATGGTAAATCCCTAATTTATTGTTGTTAGAATCAAAAAACTATTCAAGTCTCTTGGCAGCTGACACATACTTCCACACATAATCCAAACAACTGAAAAACTGGGCAATTTCAAACAACCACCCCTTTTTGGGCTCTTAAAACATCATTATAAGTGTTAAATCGCATTTGTGGCCATTTTGAAAAGCGTCCTCCATTAGAAATCATTTAATAAGTGCTGAATTGACCGCTGCTATACAATTTGACATCCACAAATAGAGCACCACTCTTAAAAATGGTGCATTTCACCCCATTTTTTTTGGGCTATTAAACATCATTATGAGGTGCTAAATTGCATTTGCAGCCATTTTGAAAAGCGCCCTCCATTAGAATACCTTTAATTAGAAGGGGGGAACATGTGACACACTAGACATTGAAATCAATAAAAAAAACAATATAGGAAAACACTGAAAAACTGGACCATTTCTAACACATTTTATGGCTTTAAAACATCATTGATAAGGGTGTTTGACAAAGATTTGACGGCGCATTTTGAAGCGCCCTCATAAGTAATACTTTAAGTGGTGAAATGTGAGCGCTCTAATACATTTCCCAAATAAAAATAGAAAAACACTACAAAACTGTGCCTTTTCTCCCCATATAGTGGCTATGACAAATTGCCATTCTATGGTTGTTAATGGATTTTTGGCGGCCATTTTGAAAACGCCCTCTACCAAAAAGTGTCCGGGGTATCAAAATCTACCCTCACTTTTTTGGTTTGGTCTGATGGTCTAGTACGTGGCTGTGAAGAGTAACTTAGGCACATCTCTGCACACGGGGACCCACCCACCCAACGGACTAATACCTCATTTGCATCAATGGGAACTTCTTATTACACGTCTCCCGAATTTTATCAGTCGATATTGCTGACATCCTACACTATTTCATGAATATTTTTTACATCCTACTTCTAAAAATTGAGCTTTTCATACATTCCCAATGATTTGAATGTGTTGGTCCAAAATCGAGAATTTCTCATAATATCTCGACAAAGGTAACGAAGTACGTGATTCACATCTTCTGCAATTAGCACTGTTGTACTGTTGATTTCTGAATGAATGGTATTAAGATATTTGTAGCATTTTTTGTGGCTCAAAAGCTGACCATTTAAGTAAAACTAGGTATTGTAAAAAAACTACCCGAAATTGGAGGCCAAGGAACAACATCGCCTCAGGGTCGTACGCAGATTTAGTTAGGGGGGTGCGGGACCTTTTTAAAAAAAATGGACCTTTTTTTGTAAAAGTGGACCTAACCCCTAAAATGGTCGATTTTTTAACATTTTCAACATCTTATTGCCAGAAAATGGACTTTCTTGTCAATTTTTCTCTAGATTTTTTGACTACACACACCCACACCTTATAGTCCATAAGCCGTTTCTGTACAGGCCTTAAAATTCGAATTTTTACACCCACCTGGTGATTATTTGTCCTTGAAGGGGGTGTCCCACTAACTAGAATTATGTATGTTTTCGGCCCGAAAAGTTGCCACCATTATTTTATGAGAAACTTCTATTGTATTTTCATTATAGATAGGAATTTATCCCGGACTAAACAAATAAAGTTCAACCCTTCCTCAAGTGGGCTTAAACATTTAATGTCCAATATGGCCGCGGGTAGACCATGTTTTTGTTAAATGTACTAAAAATTGCCAATAGATTGGGTTAAGAATGCGAGTATATTTTGTGGGCACCAAAAAGCGAATTATGAATGGTATATTGCATTATATAACTCACGAATGGCGGCGGTTATACCCGCTCCGGGGGCCATAAATCAAAAGAAAAACACCCCTGCGCATCTTTTTCACATAATAAGAACCATAACGAAAACATTGATACATTTTTCCTCAATTTTTTCTATACTTCTGGAATTATTGCAGACCCCTCAACACTATTTGACGCTGTGAAGGAAGCTGATAGTCACGTGAGAGAGAGAGGAAGGACCCGTGGTACAAGTCAGAACAAGATGCACTTGATGTGCTAGAAGACCTTAGGTCACCATATTTAAATTTTCCTTCTACAATATAGACAATATTTTTCACTTCTCCATTAGCATATTTTTTATTTTTATGGGAAACACTTATGCCGTACTGTAGTAGTCCTTAAAATAGCAGTCCACCCCATTTTTACGATTTATTGAAACATTGATATGACCCTGTTGTCTTCCTATAGCTATTATAGATCAGTTTTAACTACTGGCCCACGTAAATTGGCCCACTAATAACCAGCTATAGTAAACGGCAACTCACTAGGGCAGTCATATCGCACTTTAATATTTTTACTCTGGAATGAATTTTAGGGTCATTAATAGAAAGTGTGTTTAATAACGTCGAAACGATGGGTAGAACTACTTTTCTTCTGATTTACGTACCGCGAGAGCGTGCCACCGTCTCTTTAAAAAACAAGCCTGTACGTCAAATACTAAATGCCATAAATTCTTTTTTGGGAGCTCCAAATATATCCAGGTTCTTTATTCACCATTGGCCATTTTAAGTTCATTAGCAAATATGCCTCCTTGCGGTGGCCATCTTGTATGCCTAATGTTTAAGCCCCTTCAGGCAGTAAAAACTTGGTTTCGTGTAGTCGTAGATAAAATTCTATCTGTATGAAATTAAATGGCGGTTTTACGTAAAACATAGCGCCATATTTTGAAATGGGCAGACACGCTAACTTGCAGCTTTTCGGGTGAACATACCTAATCCTAGTCAGGGGGACATCCCCTTCAAGGTGATATATGGGAAAATTAATCACTAATTTGGTGGTGGGCAACAACGGAAAATCGGATGATGGCAGCTTATGACACTAATATTTTGAAGTACATTGGCCACCAAAGCCTGGCATTATTCTGGGTGGATGGATATGCCATCTCTTGTAACATATTTTTTTTGTTTTTTTGTTTGTTATGATTTGACTCAGCCTGATTTTGGTCATAATTGTATGACGTTCTCGGATGTGTACTTTAAAACACACACAAAAAGTTTTAAAATACAGATTATAAAAAGTAACTAATATGTGCTCACAGCTGTTCTACCCATGCACAT